>JAOTRN010000003.1:14872442-14891565 GCA_028566695.1 Bagroides melapterus | reverse complement strand
TATATATAAATATAAATATTTTTTACTTTCAAACTTTACATATTATAGTATTTATCATGTTGAAACATTGTTAGTAGTAAGTAGTAATGGAAGTGGTGCCAATAGAAATAGAAGCATTAATAGTAGTAGCAGTAGTGACTGTAGTAATGGTGGTGGTGGTAGGTAATAATAATAGTAGCACTAAAAATAGTAATAATAGTAGTAGTAGCAATACAAAATTAACAGTAACTGGCAGTAGCAATTTAGTAGTATCACTAATACAATTGCTACTATTAGTAGGGATGTTGTCAATAGTGGTATTATTAGTATTATCTTTACATTTATTGAAGGTTAAGTGTCTAATGAGATCACCATATCACTGCACTAACGCCAGTATTTTTTGACCATAAACATACTATGTTCATTTTGTCTTCTATCCACATTTTTGATTTTCATACCACGATAGACACAATATCTAAACTGAAATCTGAACAAGCCTTCTGTACCTAAAGCTGTAGACCAAACAGCCTAGCCAGTAGGAGAGCCATTGGTTTTCCAGTTGAGCCAACTGGGATCCAGGATTTGTGACATTAATGGTGAATAATGAGCTTTAATATGTCCAGGCTTCTCAAGATAGCCAAAACATGTGTTTCACAAGTGTGCAGATAAACGAGCCCAGTGAAACTTGTGTGAATCCCTCCCCTGTCACTACAGAATCGTATGTTTTGACTTTCAGATTCTGAACTCAGATTTTAACTCATGGCTCAATGGGAAACTGAGTTCTGCTCAAAAGCAAACCTGCACAAGATGATCTCAATGTTAGTAGAAATAGCCCTTTTATGCTAGTATGAGTCTAAATTAGTGTCTATTATCACACTGGTGAAGCTAAGGAAAATGAAATGGATGCTGCACTTTCCATACTTATTTCTACCTGGTTCCATGATTTCTCATTCCTTTTTACTGTAATGTTATAAATCTTCATCGGGAGTCTGGTTTAAACCTGTTTATTCTGTTTTCAATGCTTCCTTTTACATGAGGTACAAAAAACCCAACTAGGCCTTCGGTGAATATTCCACGTAAATGCTTCAGGCTCCAACACAAACATTTTTATAGTGCGGCTCATAACATGTGGTCTAACATTCTGTAAATCCTGCCTGGCCCTTGGTAGAATTTTTCTCCTACTGATGAGGTCAGGGAAAGTTATGTAGCACAGATACAAGAAAAGAGAACATATATATACTCAAGCAGATGAGCCCTGCACTCCTGGATACAAAGAAAGATTAGTATTGTATAGTAGAATTTAACCACTAGTTTCTGTCCTGAGTTGATTCACAATAATTGGAGTACAATGTGACTGGAATTGCCTTGGCTGCAGCTCTTTAATGTGGGAATCAAGTGGGAGCCCTTGTAAAAATTCCTAGCAATCTTGTGGTGGAAGACCCATCTCTATCATCTCTATCATGGAGCTAGATAAAAAAAAACATAATGAAATTTTAAGGGTCTGCGAGTGGTCTTTCGGTCAACCATTAAAAGTCAGTGTGGCTTTGGCAGAGCTCATACTGACTCTGGTCTTGTATCACATTCCACCATCAACCTGTCTTCTTCTGTTAGCCTAACCGTTCAGACAAACGAGCAAGAAAAGAGCTTGATACTTATGTTGGACTAATATCATCATTGCGTTAAATGGTGCAGACTTCTGAGCTCATTTCATGCTCGGATGACAAATAATATGTATTAAGATATAATGTGGTCTTTTTTTTAAACTTTGGATGAAAATATTTCTCAACTCCAGGCAGCTCAAAAATATATATTTTTTTACATCATGAACAAGTTTTGTTTTTTAAGAAATCACTATTTTTTTAAAAACCTGTGTCTCTGAAATAGCTCTTCTTTATAGGCTACTGTTCAGCACAATGGATGGGTTTCTCAGACCCAGAAGTTATTGCATTGTAAAAACAAATTACCTAATCAAAACCATTTGAGAGTTGCGGCTTCAAGGAGAGTGCTTAGGTTACTGTAAAATACGATGATCACAAGAGCAGATGGTGTCTTTGTACTATAGCCTTTGCGGAGAAATAAATATACTTTCTAGCACTTTATTAGGATGCAGGTGGTGCACACGAGTTCAACACCTGCGAGCTAACGCTGGCTAAAACTACGAGTCTGAACAGCTATGGTAAAATTATGAAGATAAATTCTTAAGATCCAATTTAGATTTAGGGCTTTCTCAGCCTGGAGGGTTCACCTGATAACCGTCCCCTACATTTGCAGGTGCCAGATGGATTTCTTAAGTGAAAGATACAAACAGATAATTCATGAACCTTAACAGCTGGGGAAAGATAAAAATAAAATCCTCACAGGACCTCATTGGTCTTTGGCATGACTGCTAGCCCTCGTTTTTCTCCAAAATGCATTTTCCGCTCACAAAAGATATATTCAACACAAAAAGCTTCCTGCCGGCTAGCAGTGAAGGTGAGACAGAAAAATATGTTCAGCAGTCAAAGCCAGAGTGGCTGCTGAGGGAGATGAGATATGAGCTGCACTGGGGAAGTCTTACCCCGTCTACGACCCTGCTGCTTTCCTTTCCACCCGGGCCGCTCCAGGTCACTTTGTAATGGTTGAGCAGCAAGTCTCCCTCTCTGGGGGGGTCCCAGCGAAGCAGCACGCTCACCCTGCCATCAGCGCTCACAGTCTGATTCGCAGCGCTGATGTTCTGCGGCCTCTCTGGGGGCAACGGGTCTGTAGTGTGGAGAAAAGAGAACATGCATTTTAGAATGCTGAATCTGATCACATTTGTTTGTGTTCTCTTGATGTGGCTTATAGCCAGTGAGAGTGGAGAAAGTCCATGCAAGCCAGAGAAGGATGCAAATCAGGAACTCATGGAAACTAAAGGAAAATAAAGATTGAAGTCAATGAAAAAAGTTGCCTGACAGTACTGTGCTGCTGTGTTCACTTTTTCTTCCTTTTTTACGTAGCCAGTGGAAGGAGCTCAGTAGGATGTAACACCCAATTAAATTAGTTTATTCAATGCACCAGCTAATAATTTAAAGAAAACTCACTGTAGTTATTAAGAGAACAAGAGCAATTGTTTGTATGCCAGGATTACAATTAAATGTCAATGGAAACAGAACTGGATATCATTGTCTTCTTGTCATTTTTGTCTTTGTTTTTCTGCTTTCATGGGCTTTCATGGTTCTTGGCCTCATACGGAATGTTTTTGCAAGCCTGCACCAAAGCTCAGCAGGCCATATGTGTGAGTGCATGTGTGTCCTTGTGTTTGTGTGTGTGTATGCAGTGTGTGTGTGTGTGTGTGTGTGTGTGTGTGTGTTTGTGTATATACATGCTGGACGACTATTCAGTGGAACAGATATATGATGAATGGAAACTTAGTCTCTTGCCACTGGGTGGGGTGGATAAGCCGTCCATGCAACAACGCAAGCAGGGGTGTTGAAGTCACGTTGCCTGAACACTTATAGAGATCTGCTCCTCATTTTACAGCAATTTCACCTCATCACAATATTTGGAAAAGTTGCTAGGTGTACAATGTATACAAAACTACAATATCATGAATTTGTTATTGACTAAATCTACACAAGACATCAAACCAGAACCAAACATCAAGAAATATTCAGACAGAAAACCAACAGAACTTCACTATCCATAGCACCACTGCAACTAGTGTTTCACCTGGAACAAATTTTAGCTTTGAAACCAAACAATCTGATTTCAATTCCAGCAGACATGAGAGTGCAGCGTTATCTACTGTAAACGCTTAAACGGTTACTGCAGATGGCCTTTAGGGTGGGCTTCTAAACTCTCAGCATCCATACAAAAACAAAGGCTCCATTCCGTGCTGTGAGGCAACCCCCGATCAACACATGTGGCCCTGCTGCCTGCTTTAGGGTCGCAAGTGGAAAACTGTCACTTGGATTTTTTCTCACCGAGTCATATAGCCTCGGAGGAGGAACCTTTCATCTCCAGATACCCTTGAGTAATGGCAGCTACGCACATGACCTATGACCTCCAGCATTCTTCATGCACCCCCGCACCCCTGCCACTCAGATGTCCCATGGCAATTTGATGAAAGTTGCATGTTTTGTGACCCCAAGGAAGGGGCAAAGAGAGCCATATGGTTAAAAAATGGCTCTACAAAGTGTTATTAACTGTGTATGTTAAGAGTGATTTGCAATATTGGCTAAAGATAATAGTTTATTAGAATTTAGGAGAATATGACCAAAGCTTTCCCCAGAAAACGGCAAATCGTGAATTAGGGACAGACGTCATTTTCAACAATGAAAAAGCATCTGAATAAGCATCAACAAAAAACTTTCAACAGTCTTTTTATTCTCTACATTGTTCCAAGTGCTGGTAATCTTTAAAAATAAAACAAGAATTGATTCGACTCATTACTGTTGATGGCTTCAGTCTGCATGTAATTATAGTTTGGATTTAGCCTTTCAATAGACTCACTTTCAGAAAGTGCCAAATCAAGCACCCCTGTGGTCTGAGACAACATGAATCACGTCCCTGAGAAAACTGACTTGCACCATAAATTGTAATCAAACAAATAAGACTAAACAAAACAACAAGCAAAAACTGATACAATGAGAAAATCTCATACTAAGCACGTTCTCATTTTTTTTTTGCCCCTGTGTGTTTGTTTGCTGCATCCATGGAAAAGTCTATCTCAGAGCATCTCTCCATACACTAAAACATGTTTAAAAATCTGACACAATGTCGGTATGCCAAACTCTCAGCATGAGAGATGGGGTGTATGTGTTTGGGTGTGTGTGTGTACGTGGGAGTGTGAGAGAGTTGAGTGGTGCGAGCTGTGATGATGTACAGGCTGTGGACTGCTCTGGTTTCAGGCAGGCCAGTTTTACAAAGACGGCTGACTCTGCAGTGTTGCTGAACTGCTGTGAAGGACTTGCACGTTCATCTGTAACTCCCCATAACTCCTCTCACTCAGCAGTGTCCCACCAATCTATACTGAGGCTTTACCCATATTACTTAGCATCTGACTAAAAATGTAATATGCAGACATAATCTAACTGCCAGTAGATGAATTAAAGCTTCAACAAAATTTAATCTGTTGAAAAAGTGTAGAGGTTTACCTCGTGCTGAGAAGAAATGCTTGCTGGGAGTGGTGAAGCCACGTGTGCCCTGGCTGTTCACTGCACTCACCCGAAACTGGTACCACCTGTGGGGCCGGACATCCTTCAGCAAGGCCCGTTCTTCCATGGTCTGCCAGAGAGTGAAAGAGAGCGAGACAGAGAGACAGAGGTCAGCGTAGATTTAATTAAGACAAATCAGATGAAAGGACTCCATCAGTGCTGTAATGACTGGTTGATCGTTTGCAAGAAGATCTTCTTAGACCTGCTGAAAAGTCCTATTTAAATGTTCCTATCCATTACCTTGCAGTTCCGATTGGAAGAAAGTGGAGATGACAATGGACTATTTGTTTCAATGGTCTCTTGATCTGATGGCTTGAAATTTAAAGCCCCAATTAGGGGCTGTTGAAATCATGTTCCTGGATGAGCTCAGAGCCTCTCAGAGAGTATCCACTAAAGAATACAATCTGTAAGTAATTGGACAGTGACACAATCCTTTGTCGTTTTGGCTCTGTGTTTCAGCACATTGGATTTAGGTTTCATAAGGAGTCAACAACTATTAGGTTAAAGCGCAAAATGTCAGCTTTAATTCAAAGGCATATAAACATGTTGAGTCAAACAGTGATTTATCTATTATAAAGGTGCACTTGAACATTAAACCCTTCACTTGCATTGTTATATCATTATGTCATACACAAAAGACAAACACACATTCTAGAGTTCATTGTAGACATGATGACCTGGGAAGTTTTACTACCAGGAAAGCATGCTATAATGAATCTGACAAAAAGCAGATTAATTCAAATCAGAGAAAACATAAAAAAAAAAGCTAGAGCAAAAACAAAACGAAAAACCAAACAACTGAAGGTCAAAAACACTTTTTAATTTGGACTCCCAAAAAGAGTGAATAATCCAGCATGATCTAAGAGGGTTAAGGATGCCAGACAGAAAAAAACACAGTAATTATCAAGTCCATAACCAAATGCATAGCCTTTTTTTATTTCAAACATCAGGGGAATGTGTAGCAAGAAAACTCAGACAAAGAATGTGTAAAAGAGTATATACACTTACAGAACACCTATCCATCTGATATTCATGCAATTATCCAGTCAGCCAATCATGTAGCAGCAGTCCAATCCATAATATCCGATCAAGAGCTTCACATAATGTTCACATCAAACATCACTATGAGGAAAATGTGTGATCTGAGAGTATTTTAGCAACTGCTGATTTGAGATTTGCAGACACAACAGTCTCTAGAGTTTACACAGAATGATGTGAAAAAAACTAAACACACTTCCAGTGAGCAGAAATGCTTTGTTACGAGAAGTCAGGGTGAATGGCAGACTGCTTCAGGTTGATAAGACGGCAATGGGAACTCTTTACATTCATGTTGAGTAGCGAAGCATCTCAGAACACGCAACATGTCAAACAGTGAGGTGGATGGGCTACAACAGCAGATCAGACTACAGTTGGCACAGCACACTTAACCTGGACAACTTATTGAACATCTGTCCAGTAAACAGCTGGACAGCTTTACAAAATATCAGCAAACACTGTGTGATGGTTGATGACAGATTTGCATATCTGTGAAACATAGATTTTTACATTAGCACACAATATATATGGCCAATACATACAGTCTTATAATATATAATATCGTATTTCAAATATAAAAAATGACATTTATGGTTTTACTTCTAGATGATCTGTATAAAGGATGGTTTCGAGAAGAGAAAAGCTTTCAGTGATGTATTTTGGAGATTTTACAAGACTAAATGTTTTACATTATAGATCATAGAGTTCATACTAATGGACCACTTAGGTATGTAATTCATCCAAGTATTTCCATTATTTTAACTATAAACTTTGAAATGTCTATACAAATTAACTTAAAGTATTTGAATGTTGCCTTAACAGATCCAAAAACCCAAATACTGTCAATCAAGTAGAGAAAATAAACGTCATTCTAATCCAGGCACAGATGACGATAGTGTGAAGTACGTTTGTGGAAAACTTGGCCTGGAGTAGTGTTGCTGTTCTCTTACCATCAGAACAGTGTGCCAGGGTGAGGCGTCGTCTTCGCTGGGATGAATGCCATGGTTCCATCTCCTCTGCAGAATATACAGAACGGGCTCAATAGACACATTGAACTTAGACATCCATGTCACCTCCAGCTGTCCATGCTGGTCCTCTAAAAAGGCCATGTCTTTCCTTGGCTTCAGGGGGACGCCTATGACACAAGAATGACACATGCTGGGAAGCACCGACGTAATGTCCTACTTTTTCTGCATGGTAAAAATGGTTGGAAAGAGAACGTGACAGTAAATCAAATCGATAGCGTGATGTTACAGTGCAACATCAAAATGGATCATTGATGTTCAGAGTATTAGAGCATACAGAGCATACGGATATAACATTCTCCAGTGAACACCAAGAAACCAAAACGCTGCTTTGATGTGCTGTAGGTAATTGTTATTATTGAGATATTCAGCCAATTTCGTCACTTCTTTGTCAGAAATTCTTACTTTCCACCAGCAGAAGGATTGCAGGAGCCTGCTATGTTATGCTGTATACCATTTAAGCCCCTTTCTTAATATATTGTACTTATCGAGCCTATCATACCTTTATAAAGGTTGGTTGGTGCTTGGCAGGTGTGGCCACAGCCGTTGGAACAGCACTTTTTAGATCCAGAGCACTCGCGGTCAGCACTGCAGCTCTCCACACAAGCGGCAGCAAAGCCTGATGCCCTTTGAGGAGAAGGACAATCTCCCTGCTTCTGCATCTGCAGTGACTGCAAGAACTCAGCACTGGTCACACACTCGTGATGCTTCTTTTTATGAAAATGAGGGATAAAGAGACAGAGATGGGGAAACAGAGACAGAGCAGGAGATACAGTGGTTAGAAGCAGACACCCACCCACGTTCCCTGGCCATAGCGGTTCCGTCTGAGACAGAGCCATGGCGTGTGCTCGCAACATCACGCTCCTGCCAATGCTGGCACCGCACTACTTTAAGCCCGAAACAGACTTGACGCACACAGAGCTACGCTTCTGAGGACACATCTGGCTGCGGGGTTCCTGACCGAGGCACTCTGGAAACTGTTCATTTGCAAAACATCTCCAAGAATTACTCGATGCTTCTCTGGGTTGATGCAAGGCACATGTTTCTTTCATTGGGTGAATCACACAGTTGGGGAAACAACAAAGCATGCAGCTTGTTTCAAATACAGCGAGATTGAAAATTACACCAGAGTACTTATTATCCAATGGGTTTAATATACTGCCATGGTACCGCACTTTTACACTGAGCATCTTTAGAGGAATACTGAAAATTCAAGATTCGGTCTAAGCAGTTATTATACTTTCTGCATGCACAATTACATTGTTTTGTCTGTTAGATTTCCTCTCTTAATACCTCACCACTCTACAGAAGAGGATTAAAGGAGTGAAATCAAATCTAGGAACCTAGGGGCCAGGTGGATATTATGAATGTGATTCAATTTTCCATTCCAGACACACACACACACACACACACACACACACACGTACGTGCACTTGTCATGTTTTAAATCACAGAGCATCACAGTGTAACTTTATATGTTGGCTCACAATCTTCCCCATATAGCTCCTTGATATGGGTGAAATTGAATCACAGGAAGATGTTCTACCAAACATGCACATATATCATATCCAGAGCTCTTGGCTCTCTGTCTGCTAGTGCATCTCCCAGCAGGTTAATGACTGTTATGTTCTTTATGTACATCTCGTATCCAATTGTGGTTTACTCAGCCTTCTCTGATTCATTCAAGCACATTGGCAGTCTGTAACAGACTTTGTATGGTAAGGCTTACCTCGCAAAACTTGTGAGAAAGAACCCTTCTGGTTTCCCATAATTCCTTGCATGGCTGTAGGCACTGCAGACAAACAAAGAAAACAGACCTGAGAATGGAATGTAACTAGCCATTGCGTACAGGAGAAAAATAGTAAACTGTGTGGCAGAATATGCCAAGAAAAACCTTAGTCTTACATCATAAAACCAATCTACCTTAAAAATACCCACTGCAATTTAGTTTTTTTTTAAAGTATTACTAAACACACCCTAGAAACCTTAATAACTGTTTTCCTGCTATAGTCTGGCAAATGGACATTCTAATTAGAATATGGCAATTGTTCTTCTCAGAAATCAGGTGACTATGAAAATATAGTTTCCTGAAGTACAGACCACCGCTCTCTGTTCATCAGATATTGGTTACGTACAGGCCAGACTAGGCATGGCAGACTAGAGTCATGTCAACCTGGGAAAATAGGACCAATACCACTTTATTAGAAATACCTGTACGTCTGTTCATTCATAAAATTATACAGTGGCAGATACAGGTCACGAGCTTTAGTTTATGTTTAAATAACAAATAAGGAGGGAATAAAAATCTCATTGCAGTGACCAGCCAGATTTACATTTATCAGAAACTCTTGATCCTCTGGAGTTCTGACACACTACATTCTCTAGTGTTTACACAGATTGTTGCAAAAAAACAAGAAACATCCAACACCTCAGAGGAGTAGGAGAATGAGGAGGCCAGACTGGTTCTAGATGATAGACAAACAATGACCACGGTGAGCTGGAAAGCATCTCAGAATGCACAACATGCCAAGCATTGAAGTGGATGGGCTACAACAGCAGAAGATACACTGGGTTCCACTTCTGTCGGCCAGTTTTTGTTTTTTCCTCCTGGAGGTTTACCCTTTAAATTTTTAAGTTTACACTACAAGAGTGGGGGTTTCTTTAGGAAAAGACCCTCAACACATAAGGAACCCTTGCAGAACATTTTTTCTGCGTAGTGTAATCATGGCCACAGGCTAGTGAAATAACTGTAACTGCTGTGCTGCCTTTCAGTGCAAAACCCATTTTGGCTGTCAGCAAAAGAAAAGCAACCACCACTGAGTAATTAGATTTACGTGTTGAGTGATGAAACGTGTGTATGGACCACAGTTTTTTTTCTTACTTTGTTATAGGAGTGTCAGTTTCTTAGGATTGTAAACTTCTCATGTATGCAATAGGTAGATTTTCTATTTCTTACTCAGAATCTTCCTAGCTTTAATGCAGGGTTCTGAGATTCTGGTGCTAGAGTGCCACAGTTCTACTAAACCTAGTAATTTATTGGAGTTGGTTTAGGTGTCTTAAACTACTATAATGTGTTTTCATTTAGTCAAACATAGAAGCCATGCTCCCACCTTCCTGTGGGAAAGACTGGTGCTTTTAACAAAATAATTTATTTTGATGAAGTACCTTCAAACACTGGAACTATGAATTCATGCACTTTGTTTTCACAAAAGCCAAGTAAGTAAAAGCCTGAAAGAGTTGTTTTAGATACAGATCTTGTGTCAAGCGTTCTTTCTTGTTATGAAGTAAAGTAAATATTTAATACATGAATAAATATTCTGCTTAACACATCACTAATGCTTAAATAATAGATTATAGTGTCACACTGACAGGAAAGGGTGTGTACAGTAGTGTGTTTAGTCTCAGTCCTCCCGTTCTTTCCTTTTTGCTCTCCGCTTACTTCAGTCCCCTCTAATCTATCAAACATGTGCGCTCCCGGCAAGCCTCTGTCTCTGCCTCACCGGGCCAACCCTAGTCATTCATGTCGTCTCCAGTATGAGCTGGACAATATTAAGACATCTGTTGTGTGTTATCTGACGGATTATTTCAACATCTGCCACCATCTATTCTCCGCTGGAGAAAAGACGGCTTTCGCTTGGCCGATCCCCGCAGAGTGCACTCTGCCTTACAAAAGAGAAAGGAGGAAACAGACTGGTTTGTGGGAAAACAGACAAAGGTGTCACTTTACTGCAAAAATAATCACAGCAAATGTGTAAATTTGATTTAGCAATCAGTCATGCTGAGTCTTATCAACATGGTCTTGCCACAAGGGTTGGTAGGAATTTCAATGAAGAATTAGTTTTTCTGGGTGTTAAGAAACGTAATGGTGAACATCATCAATACTGATTTTTGATAACACTGACAAAAATCGTCTATATGAATTGTTTATTATAATTATCTGAATTACAGGTCTATCTGAATTATGAACTAAGCTTACAGTAAAGTTTAATATATAATTCAGCATAATGATTAGAAAGTGGACATATGTGTGTGTGATTGCACTCTCTTGCTGTGTGTTTGATAACCAAATGTTCCTACAAACCAAATGGTGGTGGTCATCTGGGGTAGTACATAAACAGAAAATAAACTTCAAAGATGCTGTAGGACATTTTTTTTACAGAAAAAACAACAACAAGGTTAAGGTTAGAGATACGATCAAGCATGTGGGTAGATAAAGAAATACATGGATTAGTAAAAATATATGTAGTATACATGAGCATCTGGTTGCAAAGCCAAGGCCAGGTTGACCAGTGCATGCACTGCCTCCATCTAACAACCGCTGACAGCCTTCATAGGTCACCTTCACACCCAGCACTTCAAAAACCAAAAACCCACCACCCCCTCTCAGCTGAACACGCTCTCTACACTCCCAAACACACAACGCCTGCAAACCATCAATGTGACAACACTCTCCGGTGAGGGTGTGGAAAGAAGGCTAGCGATAAACTTGGTGAACATGGGAGCTAGTCTCCATTACGGAAAGTTGTTTTCCTTCCTGCTGCCTCCTCAGCACAGCTCCCATATTCATCACAGCTAAACAGGTATGTGGTGCTTAGTCGGAGCCTGACATAGGTTATCAGTGACTAATTCCTCTAATGTGCAGGGCACTAACTTAACAGACAGCGTCCCATTATGTGGTGACGGACAGATGACAGGCTACATCTGGAAGTCGAAATGCGAGTAGAAGGAGCTGAGCCTAACCATAGCATAACTAACATGCTGTATTCTAAACAAACTCCTGGATTAAATACATTTGTGACTTTTTTGTACAATGCTATGGTACGCTGCATGTTTAAACTTAACATAATTGCACTTTGAAACAAAAATGATCATTCACTGATTGATGTTATTGGCATTCCATTTCCATGACAAGGCCCAAAGGATTGTTACTGAACAACGAGTTCAGCCTGAGTGTTTATATGATGGCATCCCACAGGGACAGAAACAGCTTCCTCTGCTGGTCTTCATCATGCTCGCTTAGACATATTCTGTTTCTGAGCAAAGCTGACTCTTTGGCCTTTTCATGCTGTATTGACTAGCCACTGACAGACTGGCCTAGTGGGATCTTTGTGCCCGGTGAAAGCCACTTAATCTTCATTGACGGAGAGAAAATGCAGATATTTCAGCAAAGTAGAGGAAGCTTTTGAAAAAACTATGAAAAAACCCTTTGTGATCTTGTGTGGTTTTTAAAGCTAAACATTCAAAAGAAAATAGCATTTAAAAGTCACACTATAATAAATATAAAAAATTATCACTTACATTAACAAACATGCCAAAATATTTTCTTGTTAATCAAGCTATTTTCCTAGACTTAAAGATTTACCAGTCTAGACACTTTATTGAATGCATTAAAGCTTTCACCAACACATTTATGTTCTTGTTTAATACGATTTTCCAATAAAGCAACAATTAAAAGAACAATTGAAATAAGGCTTCTTGTTCCAGCTAGAGGAGTCGTAAAGTGAAGCCATTTCATAATTCATGGAAATAATAATAGTTCTAATACAGATGGCTGACAAATTAATGGAAACCAACAAAAAGTGTCTCAGTAATGTTTTGAGCTGCCAGTAGAACTTCAGTGTGCTTTGGCATCAAATTCTCTGGAGCTCTATTGAAGGGATGAACACCGTTCCAAAAGATGTTGTTGTTTTGACGATGGTAGTGGAGTGCACCCTCATAGCTCAAAGCTCCAAAATGTCACAAAGGTGTTTCAGTTAATAGCTGCAGACTGTGAAGGTCATAACACATGACACATCATCTTCATCCTTATGAAACTATTCAGTGTGTCATCATGTGCTCTAGATGGGGATAGGGTCTTTTTGGATGAGACCACAATAGAGAAAATAACAAATTGCCAATAATCCTCCACGTGGTCACTATTATCACTGTCATACAAGACATGCCAGACCATCGATTAATCAAACAGTCACACAGAATTGTCCTGATTAATGTCTCTGTCTGGAATTGCTTCTCTACTGGCAAAAAAATCTTCAGTAGTAGGCTAAAGTAGAGTCTGCCAAAGTTTCTCACTCTTTTCAAAACTCCTTTTTTTCTGGCAGATTTAAGAGGCCAGCAATTGAAATAATTTAATCTGTTTTAAAAACTAATGCTTCTCATTCAGTTTTGTTTATATACCCACAGTATCATATTTGTAATTGCTACGTAGGTTAAGCTTACATTTCATTCCTGTGATCCAACTAAAATCTGCCACCTTCTATTTGAGGCAAAGCCCAAACAGAGGAACTCCTTCTTATGTGAGTTACTTGATGAGAAAGTGACATAATTTGGTAAAATTTGTAGATGATCCAAGGCGTGCCTTGCTGTTTGAAGGAAAAGTGCAATAATATGACAAGTAGACCCAAAAGCTGCCAGTAAAATGCCATGCACAGAATAACAGAGTCACTGTTTTTCCATTTTCCTCTGGTCAGGCAATAACTTGGGATCTTGACTTGGGATTCCTTGGGAATTTAAAAGCCTGTGTGTCTAACCACAAAGTCCTGTACTTCTTGTCTTTTCTCAGTACGATAAATGTGTACAATATGTGTAAATTTCCCTGTAGCCTCGTTACCAGTGTGCACTTCTGTCTGCATGCCTGCTGTAGCGCTGTAGTGCTTGTTCAAGATGCTCAACTAATATGCCAGTCTATAAATTGTAGGAAATGATACAATGCACTGTATTAACTTCAGCACTTTAAGGTGAACCAGGTGTACAAACCATATGTGAAACCCAAGACACTAGGGAAGAAAGCCGGCACTATAGATCATGCAAGTATGCATGATGATGTTGTGTCCGCTATGGTGATACAGATACACTAGTGAGCTACACCAGAGACAAACGGCATCATGATTTCTCAGGGCCAGAAATGTGTTACTGTTTAAAACCGACCTTGCTGGACAGTAGAGACTGTCGATGATGGATGGTAAGCTTCACGGACTTCAATCACATATTTAGACATCTATATGGTGCCACTTGCCAAAGTCATAAACCTCGCCTTTTTAAGCCTTTTGATTGGTTGTTTTCATTACCTGGTGCAGGAATGTGATCCTATCACAGAGTGGAAAAAAACGTGTGAGGAAAGGGTAGGCTGGAACACATTAAGGACAATATGGAAAAACCTCCAGAAAGATAAAAGCCAACTGTCCTTCAGTAAAAAAAAGACATTCACCAGATGAACAAACCAGCCATGGATGGCTAAACCTTCCATCTGTCTTCACCTCTAACACACTGGCTTTAATGTACGTGGCCAGGCAAAGAAAAAATAACAGAGACACTGAACTTAATAAGCTATGGTACCATCTACAGTACATTTAAATTGTATTATCACTTAAATATTACCTGATACTCCATTTACTTATAGGCAATTGATGATTACATATTGTAAACTTGGCACAAATATATATTTTTTTTATTATTTGTAAAATCAGTCCTGACACTATACTACTAAATAATAATAATAATAATAATAATAATAATAATAATAACAATAAATACTCCTTGATTTTGATGAGTGTGTGGTATGTTTGACTCCAGTCATACACATTTGAAGTCATTTTAAGCCTCCAAATGGCATCAAGGAACTGCTGTTTTTTTAAGTGCCCAACATTACTGGATTGACTGTGATCATAAACACTCTTAACATTTGTTAAAGAAGTTGTGACTTGCTTGTTCACAAATCGACTATTACTTTTTCGGTGGCTGATTTCTAAATTAGTAGCAAATGTAAAAGTGGATCAGTCTCCTGAACTACTGTGGGTGAAAATGACAGTTTGGCCTGCCCATGAACCCCAACAGCAGTGCTAAGCCTGGTTTATTTATTTGCCCTTTGCTTTTTTGTTTACATTGTGGAGAGGAAACATCCTCATTCCTAATGCTCTAATCCAGTCTTTTGATCAGCAAGAGCAGACTCAACGAGCAGTTGGAGAACCACAGGCTCTGTTAACAATCTGTCCTGTACCAACAACGAGGGGGGATGTCGTACAGATTTTTCCAGCTAAATCCATTTATGGCTGCTTAAATCCCTAAATCAAAGCCAAAGCCTAAGAGTTAATTTTAACAAGCTATGAACAGAAAGCTATACATTTCCAAATGTCCACCACAGCACAGAAAATCCAAGGTTTTTTTTTTGCTTGCTTGCTTTTGTTCATAATAGGACTGCTGCTTGACACCCTTTGTATCCTAAAAACAAAAGTTTTGCAGCTGTCAGTATAAAGGGTCCTCTTCGACAGGCAGTGGATATTATATGATCTGACATTCCTGTCTTTTCCCCTTTGTGTGTTCAAACCTAAAGAGAAAATTCACCAATTGCTCAAATTTTTCAATATATTTACTAGGACTGAAGCTGTGCCACAGATGTAAGGGGTGATTTCTGAAGCTTTGTGACTGTATTTTAATAATGGTATGTATTAAGCCAAGACATGAGTCCATATTTTGGCCAAGTTGACTCCCATTATAGCATAAATCATTTAATGTATTGCAGACACATATTTCAATAATTCCCTTCAAATCATTCTGGGGGAAAAACAATAACAGTTTACTTCAAACAGTAATTGGTGAACTGGCCTCAGAACAACAGCGAGGATTTGTAGCAAATTTGTAGCAACACCTAAAACATTGAGACGTAGATGTGGGTCACTTGTCATGGGGACCATTAAAAAAAGGATTCCACTGGTTCCTGGACCATTATTCAGAATATTAACCAGAGAGCTGTTGTTTTATAAAGTGAAAGGCGTGAAAACACAAAGAATGTGAATTTAGTTTTGGTTAGAATTTACTTTAGTTTGTAAACTTTGTAAACTTTTTAAACTTTGTTTGGACTTAATAAACTACATGAAAATGTAGACATTCTAACATTGGTTTATTTTCAGATGGTGATTTAGTGTCACACATTTTTGATCAGGCCAAGAAATACTAAAGCAGTGTCAGGAAATAAAGAAACATCACATAATACATCACTGAATGGAAGATAATGCATATAAAATTCCTGTCAAGTGTTTTCAAATCTTTTGAACAGACTATGGTTCAGCTGCAGTGCATGGAAGTTTTTTCATTCAAACACCAGAAAAAATGGCTCTAATATAGCCTAATATTTTCATTTTTGTGTCTGAATGACAAAATACACATCTAAGTACTATCTGTGTAACCCACATTCTATGTATGTACACTAAAATACATTGTGTTAAGTGTAAATGACCTTGAAAATTACCTTGGATTGAAAGCATGTGCCAAAAATGAACTAATAATAACCGGTTCAGTAAAAACACTTGAACTCCGTTTAGCACTCGTTTAAATGTGCTGGAACCTTTTCTTTCTTCTGAAAACCAGAACTTTTTTGACACATTAACAACATGGGAAAAATCCATATTGGACACAAAATTCTTACATTTGACATTTATCATTGTTATAAACACCATATGAAAAACAGGAAAAAAGTCATATCAGTAATAATAAGACACATGAAATAGCCAATATGGAAAGAAAATAATGCAGTAATTTTTTTTTCTTGGACCCAAATCATCACAGACCTCATTTTTAAGCAAGCAATCTAATGATAACCTCTTGGCAGCTTTGCTTTTTGGTTTAAACATTTTCATTTTACCTGAAAAGCGTGTAAGGTTGAAGGTTCTGGTTTAGTATACTGACATTTAAACGCTCTCAGGCTCCAAAACTACCATGACAAAAACCATATGTAGAACATCTTTCATTCATAGAGGGAACGTTGTAAAATTCCACAAATGTCCAGTAAACGTGCGGTGCTGTGTAAATACCTTTACGGCTAAAAAGCCAGCTCGCAGCCGAATGTGGCACAAGCTGGTCTTTAAGGTGTCAAGCAGGGCACCAAGTGAAGTGGAAAACACCCGTTGCTTAATGCAGTTTAAAATCGGCAGTTAGCAGATGAAAACAATTCATGCTGATCTACTGTGGGAACAGCCTGGGTGTTCTAAAACTCCTAAACACATTCACAGTTACATAGTAACTGTGTGTGTGTGTGTGTGTGTGTGTGTCTGTGCGGGTGTCTGTGTGTGACTTTGATCAAACTCAGATCAGGTATCTGCAGGCCACACACAAGATAGCTAAAGGTTTAGCCGCTGAATAAAGGTAGTTCAGTCCAGAAACACTGAGACTTGGAATGTTTTTAGTCTGAATTATTACTATTTGAAATATTTTTGAAATGTTGTTAGTGACAGTGATAAACATGTTTGAAGCATTTGAGAAGCAACTAATCAGAGAAATCTGGAAAAAAGAATCCAAAAATATCAGCTACCCAGATGGAATGTTCTGTAACATGAGTAGAATTACATAATATTGACAAATGTGTGCAGAACATGAGTAACACTGCCGTCTCCAAATAAAATTCTGAAGCTTTATCAATATATATATATAATCTATTATCAATAGAATTTAATGCTGTCATACTTTTTTTTCCAATTTCCCAATATCAATTAGACCCCTTGAAGATGTTTTAAAATGACACAAATTGCAACGCAAAATCTCTAGAAAACCACAAAGATTTCCTCTACTCAAAAAACACTATAAAAATGAAAACTGCTAGGTCAACATTGGCCGGAGATGCCCTCTCCACAGGGCTAAAAGAGAGCTGAGGCCGCACTCAGCTGGATAGATTCCCCCAGAGAGATGGCCACACAGGGAGCGACCCACCACCAACTGCCCCCGATGATTCAGCTCAGTGACTCAGAGTCGGGGGGGAGGGGTCAGGTCAGCTACCAGGCCTGCAGCTCACCTGCCACATGGGGGGATGGGGAGAGGGATCTAGACTCGGGTTAACAGAGGGAAGCAGGGTATGTGCATGGCCTCCAGCTTCCTCTAAGCTGTCCATTAAAACAGCAGGCTCTCTGAAACAAAGGTTAATCGAGGTCTAGAACTGTAGAGAGGTGCGTGTGAAGCACAGCTACATTGAAAAGAATACTGGACGGCACCTTTTTTTTCCTTAGCTCTGGTCACATAGGTGAGCCTCTGTGAATGGTATCAGGTTCTGTACTAAAGCCTTTATGTACTCAATCAAAGCTAAATGTAATAAAAAAAAAGGAAAGTGTAGAAACATATCTTTCTTTTTGAAAAAATAGCACAGGCAGGGACCAAGCCTGCATGTAAAAAAAGTGTCCCTGACACATGCTCTAAGTGAACAAACAAGGGCTAATGTCAAGGGACCTTTATGAGAGGCTGCACAGCCCAGAAGGATGTGAAATGGCTCTCATTATTTTCATAAGAAGCACAACATTTACTTTAACTATTATTGGAGGTACTGTGGGAGAATCACCTCCATCTGAAAGCAATTAGAACAGCTCAAGTGCTTGGTGTGAGAAATTCAGCCTTCACAGGGGGAAAGCACTCTACCTTTTTCAGGCATGTTTAACCTTGCTCCCTCAGGGCACTCGCTGGAGAAGGCAGCCAAAGACGTCTGGCTTAGGCAATTACTATTAACGACCTGAGCATGTTTACTGGCTTATTACAGAGCAATTAGTGCTGCGTATCATTTTATTTTACAAAACTGCGAGTTGGAACGTTCAACTGTTGCCTGTATTATATAATATATTACATATTAATTATATCATTTCTACATCCATTGAAAAATGAAGCATGTCAAGCATATCAAGGGATTTTGTGGAGAAATTACAATGAGTAAATGTCTCATTTAATAAAAAATAAGGGCCAATGACCAAGTAAAACATTCCTACATTTAAGAAGGAAAAGAGCTGTTTCCTCTTTTAGATAGCTGCTCAGTCAGTCTCACTCGCTTGAGTCCAGTTCAACTATGTGTTTCAACACCTTGGGGTGCTGAAGTGAAAAAGAAAAGTCTACAACCTCCTCATTCTGTTGCTAGTTCTTCCAAAGACATATTTGTGTATGTATATA
>JAOTRN010000003.1:14859967-14872374 GCA_028566695.1 Bagroides melapterus | reverse complement strand
ATATACACATGTTATATATATACACATGTTATATTTCATGTATTAGGGAATGTCATAAAGCTAAGGCAGAGATTTGTACAGGGCTTATACACATACTGTATAACTGGCCAAAAGGTTATCTATAATAAAAAAGGATTTGACCTTGAATGCCATGCACAGTGTATCATAACCATTTTGGAAAATGAAATTTTATGGACGCACCCTATTACATACATTCATTGTATCAATAAGCTTGGTGATGGAGCAATCAAAATAAACTGCAATACTGCTGCAGCGGAAACTGTATTAAATATAATCCTTGACCTGAAAAAGAGGTCCCTGAGCACATTAAATTCTCTCTGTTTTGATTTTCATTTATGACATAAATATAACTGTGAATTTAATGTGTTGACTATAGTTCATATAAAAGCAACGACCTTTTGCCATTTTTCAAGATAGACAGTCTTTCACTTTATTAAATGAGGTAAAGAACTGGTTTAAATAATTAGAGGAAAAAGATGGGGCAGCAATCAGCTTTCTTACCTGAGCACATCTCCTATGGTTTTCGCACCAGCCTAGAACCTCATCACTCTGTAAAAATAAAAAAGGAAAAAATACAATTTTTATGCAAATTATAATCATATAATCATATGTAGCCACCGAACACAGACTGACCTTTCCATATGATGTGTTTCTCTTTCACTGTCATATTATTATATTTTATTTGGTTCTTGTCATCATTTGTACGGTGAAACCAGAATTGTTTCCAGAGTGAGGAAGTGCACTGGGCATGGATGAATCACACTAGATATAAACACAGGAGTACCACACGCTGACGCCATGACCTCTAGCGTACGTCAACCTCTAACCACACAGACTGCTGGAAAATTGGCAGCCGGGAATTAAATGTGACTAACGAAGCTAATCATAGTAAAAATTGTCTGTGTATTGACTCGCGCTCCCTTTCTGATTTAAGCTGAAACATCCTAGACAATTGTAAACTGCATTCAGCCATCTCCATAAATGAACACTGTAACAGTCTCACTGAAATAACAGAAAACGCAAGCAGTGTCAGGCATAAACAACTCTTTAAAACAAATCACAGAGTACCGGCACAGATTCTGTCCCTCTAAGCAGGGTTAATTACCCCTCTTTAAACACCCCCTCTGGGCAACCAACATTTATCCTCTGAAAACTCTGCTCATGCCACTTATGAGCTCCCACGCTGCCTTTGTGAGGTCTTAATAAGCTCTTAAGGAGAAAAGAAAAACCCATTATGTTTGAGAGACTATCCTGAGGTCCAAAAAAGTGATCTCGAAAGGAATGCTGGAACGTAAGATCATCCCAAGAGATTACATCACCCTTTTAAATCCTTCTTGATGATCGTTCCATATGAAAAGCCAAAACCCACACCTAGAATCTACAGGCCAGAAACAGTAACAGGTTCATTTGCCAAACAGGTGAAAAACAATGAAAAGCACATCAGTGTCAAGCTCGATTCAATATTGGGGCTGCTGATGAAAATGTATTGTAGTGAAGATTATAATAAATTTAAGACACACGATTTAATCTTTGCCTAAGGGAGAGTACAGTAAGGCCTTTGCTGCCTCTTTGTAAGCGCATTAACCTTTGTGAGTCGTCAGAGTTGATTCCTATTCACAAGAGAGCTCTGAAGGATAAAATCCTTGCTGTGTTTTTTAATTAAATCTGTTTTTTTTTTAATATCTGAAAGGCCATTTAATGAATGAATGAATTGGCTTGCATATGCTTACTCCATTGTCTAGTTTTTTAAAAAAAAAAAAAAACAATATGTGAGACTTTACATTTCTTATATTCTTCGCAACGCTTCCCATTTGGAACAATAATAGCTGAATAGTTTCCACACTCCACTGTAATCCACAGCATCTACGCTTTTTGATGAAGTTTGACCAAATTGTATGCACACACTACACACCTGGTACACAGTGTATCCATGACCTCTAGCATACCACACAGCCAGCTGCAAAAGCTAAGACAAGCACATGGTATTAACAACCAAACACATAAGCTTTTGTTCTGCTTGTTTTTTACCCTGTTTAGTGGCTTATTTCACACCACATGCAAACTGCCATCATTCATGGGAATTTATTTTTGGCTCTCTTGGTTTTCATGGAACTTGGGAGAATGGAGAAGGAAGTCATCAGAGAGATAGTATCTGAACAACAAAGGGCAGAATAGAGAGAGAGAGAAAGAGAGAGAAAGAGGGAGAGAGAGAGAGAGAGAGAGAGAGAGAGACTGTCAGATAGGCTATGTTAAGCTGCGTCACTCAGCATGGCGGCCACCCCTTTGTTCTTAGCCCCTATACCACATGTGCAGCTGTTTCAGCTCCAAGCACAAAAGAGAAAAACTCCATACCACAAAGACACACGCGCCAACATATCTAAACACACTTTATGACATCTGACAGCAAAAATGTCGCGTGAAATTGTTGCAGAGTTTAACCCCTCAGGGCCAAAGAGATGGTGGAGGAGCTCTCTGCCTATACGCTCAACATTTACATTTAACTTCCTAATTCTGCCATTATGATGATCATTGAACAGCATGGTTTGATTGTAATGGTTTCTGTCTGGGGTTTTCTCATCCCAAATACTAAAACGGAGCTGACTCTTGATCTTTGCTTTATGAAGCATGATGTTAAAAAGGAACCACATTCAAGCAGCCTTGGTCGACTTCTCCAAACGGGAGAGTCATGAGTGATTGTGGCAGCTGAATGTTTGTGTCCTTTTATGTGAACAGGAAGCGCTTGTTTGGACAGAAGAAGAGAGAATCAGACCTAGTTATGAAGCCTTGCTTTATGCATGTAGGGTCAACTGACAGCTGTAATGACCTGGCTACAGCTGAAATTACAGTTGCATGCCATTCTGAGCTGTGTAGTCACAACACTTCAGCTAGCTTTCAAATAATTTACACATAGAAGCTAAGGAGAAACCAAATGACATTTACATTTAAAACATGTACATCTCCATTAAGATGGTTAAACAGATACAGTAAGTTGTGATGCATTTGAAAGGCATAATAAGCAGAAGTAGAAATTAGAAATTAACAGATAATGACTCTTCTGGGATCTGCTTAGTGCTCCAAAACTGTATCTTTATTCAGGTTTAGAGTGGGTGAGGTCTCAACTAGATGTGTTTTTTTTTTGTTTTGTTTTGTTTCTGTGTTAGTTAATCTTGGGAAAAACTGTTAGTACTGTTAATTCAATGTGTAAATTCTGATTGACCTCTCTGATTGACCTCACTTTTTTTCATTCTGCTTTCACAGCCAACTTTGAACCCTCTGAGATATTTTCTAAAAAATCTAGTTGATTTTAACCACAGTGACTGGCTACTGACCAAGCACTTACTTAGGATGAATACTGAATAGCACAGTACCCTCATGAGCGTGGACTTTCTTCATCCCACATGCTTCATTTCTGACCTGGTCTTTTCTCACCCATCCACATGAAAATCAGTGTACCTCCTATTCAGATCTGGATTTGTATCCATTTTCAAACACATTCCAGTTTATTCAGAGTAATCAGTTCATATTTGGTTACATCTCTTCAATCAGACAGCAGACAGATAACTATATATGGAGAGAGAGAGGCAGACAGCATACATAGCTGAATAGCTGAATATTTAACATCCCTACAATCAGAGCTGTAAAATAATTAAGTCACTCTCCCTCCTTTTTGAAGTCCTTCAGTCCATAACTATTCTGGGAATCACACCATAAAATAAATCCAAAGCTTATTTACTTCAGCCCACAATGCATCTCAACTTCAAGTCATACTCCAAGTGCCATAATTACACACTTTTGTCTCTGGCCCAAGTCACGGCAGCATTTCATGCCTCCTTGCATCGGTCTGCTTATGATGCAGCAAGTAGAGGCACAGACCTGACAACATTTCCCAGAATAAGAATTACGAGCTACTTTTTTAAAATTATATTGGCTGTTCTGGTTACGATGTTGTTAGTACACAGCAAGAGGTAAAGAGAGTCAGGGTCTCAGAGGGCTCTTTTTGGTCCCCTGCATCCTGTAAACAAGTATTTAGAAACACAGTGGTTTCACTGGATTTTTTTATTACCTCTGTGACTAGGCACACATACATTTGAACACAGCCAAATAATTGCTTTAAAAAGTTACTGGAAGTTTTTAAATGTGTAAACATTCTGAATATTGTGCAGAAAACAATGCAATTTGGCAACGTGAGTCAAAGCGTTAGACCATATGAATACCACAAAGACAACAGAGACAGACTAACTTAAATTTTGGATAATCCTAGTTGCTTTACTGGCCTTTAATGCAAAATACAACTTTTGAAAAAAATGAATATTCTAGATACCTTTCTGTCATGTTCAATGGATAATCCACAACTCTTCTATTCATTTATTTCTTTATTTCACTCAAACTGTCAAATGATGCAGTAATGGTAAAGAGAAACAACTGCAAGTGCAAGGATTCAAGATTGCTACACCACTAACCAAGGTGTTAGAGAACGACCGACAGTCAAGTACTTTCAGTAAAGCTGAGTCTTCAGCAGTTTTTTACGGCTGAGGGGAATCTGTACCATGAACAAAGCTGGGCAATTTATCCCTTCGATTATGTATCAACAATAACAAGTCAGCAAATAGACTTGGCACAAGTTCACAGAACAGGATGTCTTCATGAGCTCCAAAGAAAAAAACAACCTTTTTGAGACTCAGATAATGGATGTTATTAAATGACTCGCCGTCTGTCTATCTATCAAACTTTCTTTTGGGTTGAGAAATAATATCAGATCAAATTCTCCACTGAAACCTTGCTATTCAGTTTCATGTCACTGTCTTCCCAAGAGGCTTAATAATGTACAGTATGTGTGATATCTTATAGTTTGACCTGAACAAAATCCATTACAGACACTGGATACGTTGTGCTTATTTAGCACACGTCTACCACAGTCTCAATTAACGACTGAGGATGATGTACATATGACAGTGTATTTGCTTTTCGGGTCATTCTTCAATTGAGTATGTATGTTTAATGCCACTGAATGTAATTTCAAGCTAAGGGTCCTAAAGTGAAATAAAAAAATTTAAAAAACTTGCATAAATGTTATTTTATATAGACATTTGCTTATCTCAATACTCAATACTGGACAACACAGTGACATTTTATGTGACAGTGTTTACTAACATTTGCCTCACAACAGCTGCCCTAAACTACCATTATGAATAAAATAGCAAATTAAATAGAATTTTTTAATAAACATAAATAATGACCAACATAGAGACAAAACAAAAACAAAAACAGGCTAGGTTTCCATTATTTTTCTTCTCTGCTACACCACTTACCTTTCATTTATCTCTGTCTACTTTGTTCCTACTCCCACATACATTAATCATAGACCAGATCAGAACAAGAAGGAAGTGAAAGACAAAATCAGATCAAGGAACAGGCTCTGCTTTAGGTGCTGCAGTTGTTCAACCTCTGAACTGATTCCCTACCACCCACAGGGGAGACATACACGTGTGACCCTGAGCTTTTCATGAACCATGAGGTGCAAACTAGAAACATTTGAAGGTCACACTGCATTTGAGGCACTGAGAGAAAGACGTGGCCAAAAACTCCTTGCTGTGTGCTCGATGTGGAGCTTCTTTCCAACATGGATCTAATTAGGGTGATTTGAAGCCACAAGGTCAATTAATTAGCTTGAATTGCTGCAAAGAATATGACTTCAATTCCTGAGAGATGGTACTAAGTCAGAGCAAGTATAAATGCTGTTACTCACTAACTTCAAGCAGGAAGGGTATTATTTCACTGTCATGTATTTAGTCTAGTTTGTCAGCTTGTCTCTGAGGGAAAAGGCTTTCACTGGACCTACAATTTGGCACCACTGGAAAAAGAGTAGAAAACTAACATAAAAGAGCACTTCAAGAAAATTAGGCTACACACCATTTGCTTTGAGTTTGGGGGCCCCCTCTATTAACGCAAACCCAGGTGGGCAAAAGGAAAAACAGCCAGAAGAGCTAAACACAGCTCCTTCAACCACACTTTAAACAGAACTTAATGACTTCCCCATCCACCAAGCTGAACACACACTTAAATGGGCTGTTATGTTGACTATTCATTGTAGCAAGGTTTGGAAATTTGACAATATAATGTACACTATGGACTACACTTACTTTTCAAAAGTATAGCAATATGGTCAAATTGTTGTGTTTTTATAAATTAATTGTTATTCAGAAACTTGTTACTCACAAATATGTTACTTTAAAATCGTTTTTTGTATAAGGTTTCACTCATTACCCTGCTCGGACACTTTTTTGTAAATGGTTTATAATAAGGCTTTACTAATTTGTTGGCGCATTGATGGCAAATCTTATAAAATTTAAAACTAAATTAAATGAACATTCTGTTACATTTACTAAAAGAAAGTTTTCAAATATTGTGTAATAATATTTTTCATATAATCTATAACGGTAGATTAGCCATAATTAAAAAGTAGCCATAATTTTTCATATAATCTATAACGGTAGATTAGCCATAATTTTTCAGTGTGGGGGATGAACTACTTCTAGCGCTAATATATTAGGTATACTATATTCTTTTTAGAGTAAAGTGATATGGTCAAATTAGTAGTATTGTTAATTCATGACTGAATGCTAAACATCAGATTTTGTCTGAAAAGTTTGACAGCCCTTTTTCTGGTTTTAATTTGCATCGATGTTATAGTAAGCTTTCACAGTCTTGTTAGCCGAAACCTTAATACTACATATGAAGTAGTTAATGCTACATATGGTGTACCATAAAGGAAGTCTTCGAGCATTGAATAAGATTATTTGTGTAAAATATGATACACCTAAACTGTAGCCAATATTGTTCCATGTGTAACGATTCAGTTGTCAATATTAACACGGTCTGTCGCTTTTTAACGTTTCTAATAGTCTAATTAATATTGTAATGTTAAGGTTCTGACCTGAAGGCGTCTGAAGGCGGAGGTGAGCTGAGTGATGTGCAGCGTGAGGCAGCGCGAGGTGCAGCGCGCGCTGTTAATCTTCTCCACAGTCTCTCCGTCTTCAGCACCGGTCCTGCGCGCGACGCTCAACTTCATAAGGCAGCACAGCAATACCGGCAAAAGCCCGGAGACAAACATGGTCCTGCAGTCACTTTTCATTTCACATGTACACCGAATGTCTCGTGTAGGTTTTTTTATGGACGTAAATCCCACCTGAAATTAAGGCGCTGGGAGAATGTACTGTGCACGCGCCGTCAGAACTGAAGTGCAGAGTCGCCTCAAGATAGTCACTCCCCCCCTCTCCGCACACGCACACACACACACACACACACTGCCATTTGTTTGAGCGTGTGGCACTTTGTCTCTTGATAAAGGCTTCTGAACAAAACCGACCATTTCTGAAGGACTTCTCTCTCTCTGTCCAGAATTAAAAGTTTTAGACTTAATTAAAAAAAAATGTGGCAAAAAAGTGGCAAATCTCCACCTCACTTGGCTGTGGATCCTATACTGGGAACACTGGGGGTAAAGCAGGAATACACCCTGGATGGAATCATAACCACTTTACATTACACAATCACTACACCATATAGTCAAACATTTGCCTTCACCTGAACATCACACCAATATGTGGATCTTTCTTAAACAGTTGCCACAAAGTTAGAAACACAATTTTTGAAACTGTACTGCTGTAGCTTTAAGAATTAACTTCACTGAAACTAAGGGCCCAAACCTGTTCTATCATGACAGTACCCATGTGGACCAAATAAGGACCATGAAGTCATGGTTTGTAATGTCTGAACATCTTTGGGAATGCTGACTGCACCCCAGACCTCCTGACGCAACATCAGTGCCTGACCTCACAAATGCTCTAGTGGCTGAATGAGCACAGTCACAAGTTCACCAGTCTTGTTCCATAATCTTGTGGAAAACCTTTGCAGAAGAGTGGGGGATATTATTACAGCAAAGGGAGGATTCATCTGGACTGGGATTTTCAAATACATAGCCAAATGTCTACAAACTTTTGGCAATGTAGTACAGCACTGCATGATTTTGAAAGGTGGGAGGAAACGGGAAAACCCAGACAAAACCCACATACCCACAGTGAGAGCCTGCACAGAATCTCCATACAGGTTTGTACTGTGACAGTAACCCGAGTATAAGATTGAACCCGAGGACCCTGGAGCTGTAGGACAGGAATGTGCTTAAAAACACTTAATTAGTTTCTATCATTTGAATCAGTATCAGTTGTCATTAAAGGTCAAAAAGTGCAGGAAATCAATTGACAATGTACAGCAGTCAATAAATAAAAGTAACACTCCTAAATCCCCTTTGAAACCATATGATAAATTCAGATCAGCTTTGAGTCTCACTCCTATGGGCAATTTAGAGACTCCAATCAACCTACTATGCATGTCTTTTGACTGGGGGAGGAAACCTCCAAGGCACAGGGAGAACATGCAAGCTCCACACACACATGGCAGGGGCAGGAATCGATCCCCCAACCCTGCAGGTGTGAGGCAAATATACTAAACTAAACTAAACTGCTTTCCTTGTCACTGGCTTGGTACCCTCAAGTGTATACCTTTTGTACTTTTAGCAGGGATTTTTTAAGTTAGAAATGTGCAAGAAGCATGCATTTAAATCTTTATTATACAGGGTAATTATGGTACAAATATGTTGCGTAAATCCCTTATAAAGGTACACAAAATCCACTGCAAACTAAAAGACACATATTAAAGATACAAAACATATATGCCTGAAAAAACCTCCCCAGTAACAGGTTTAGTACTTTTTCCTGCGAGTGAAGATTACCTTTTTTCCATCAAACACTGCAAATGGATCTTTGATTTGTCTCTTTAGATAACCTTTAAATGTTTCATATACAGCCCTAATATAAAATTCAGTTTGTATAGAACCCCTTTACAACAACAATAACAGCAAGAAAATGGGATCTAAAAAGGTTATCTAAATGCTAATCTTTTTTTTTTTTTTTAACCAGAGAAATGAACTAAAGAATGATTAAGATTGCAATTATGTGGGATAACTTAAATTAAAATTAAGGTGTCACCATAGTATGAAACAATTAAACAGATTTGTATACAAAGTATGCAGTTTAGTTGGTTTTTTTTCTTACAGTCATTCATCTAATCAGCAATCATGATTCAGTTTGTATTGTTGCCTTTTTTGAGAATCATTCTTATCTTTACTAAAAAAAAAAAAACTACCACAAGCTTTAAAAAAATCTAACCTATTCAGATTTTTTTTCGTTTCATCACTGGCTATCTGGACATAGGAATGACCATCTGGACTCCAAAATCTAAAACATCTGGCTAATCCATGGTTGAATTACTGCATTGCACAAGAGATATAAAAATGATAATTCCTTCACATTTGCCAGTAATTTTGTAGGTGAAGCATAAAGGATTGAGTAACGTAAAAGTCACGAGGGAGCATACACTTCCATGTATTTCTCAAAGGAATGAGTATGGCATTGAACCTGATTTAGCACAAAATATGTGCAATCATGTCTAAAGCATATAAATGTGGAGTTATTTAGTTGCCAGGTCGAGAGTACAATGATAATGACCTTGTGCTATACATCTCCAGGGAACAAGCATAGAAGATATTCAACTGATCACAGACTTGCTGTATTTTGTTCAAAGCCAGCTGAACAAATGGCATGCTTTTCTAAAAGCTACAAAGCCACATAAAGGGCAAGGTAAAACAGTCAACATGCTTTATGCAGCAGAGCAAAATACCTGTCATAAATCCTCAAATTGTGCACTGATTATTATTTAATCATTATTCCCCAGAAGGAACTAAATTAAGTCTTTATTCATTTGCATCAAAAGGTCTTTAGTGGTGTGCTTGTGTGCTTGTTTGTGTGTGTGTGTGTGTGTGTGTGTGTGTGTGTGTGTGTGTTGTGTGTGTGTGCATGTATATGTATCCATATTCTTGCAATTTTTCCCTGTCCCTAAAGTGAGCTCAAGAAAAATTCAATCTTGTGTGTGTATGTAGCATATCTTTGAATCTTTAAAGGATAATTATTGTACAATTATGTAGCTTAAATCCGTTATAAAGGTATCAAAGTTTGCAGCTGAATGACCCATATTAGAGATACAAAAGACATGCTTGAGGGTACCACCAAGTTTAGCAATAGCAAAGGTTTCAGTATTTTTTTCCTGAGAGTGATTTTCTGTGGTTCTATCTAGCACGGAAATATAGAGACCATTTTAAGTTCACGTCAAAGGTTTCCTCAAATGTTCTCTAAATATATACGTGTACTTCTCTTTAGTTAATTAATTTTACTGTTCATTAATAAAAATATATATATATGTAGTTCACTATATATGTATGCACCTTTTTGGGGCTGAAGCAGCTGGAGAGATCTAGCGTCCTCATGTGGTAAATTGGCACATTACACACGTTATCCTTCCTTTGCAATAGTCCAGATGTCAATGAACAAATTGTCTATTTAGTGGAATTCAAATGTGTAGCCGACACTATTATCCTATTACTATTGAAGTTTATCGTAGATGTGGGAGAATTAGGCTAGTTTGACCGCTTGCCAGCTCACCAGCAAGAACTTGGCATCCTGTCAACAATACCGCTCTTCTATAGCCTGCCAAAGTCCAGGTCACGCTCATCCTCTAAGCATAAACAAGTAGCGAACGAAAATACATCGTGGCATAATACCGAAATTAATATATTTAAAATAGAAATAAAATGGAACGAATGATTTGGTTATTTGCCATGGTGCGTTTTTGGGCTGTCATGGCCACACATCTATCGCCTGTTCCATGTGATGATAAAAGCGTTATGAAACTCGCCCGACTTGCTGTAAATTACATCAACGAGGACAGACAAGAAGGATACAAATTTGCCCTTAACAGACTTTTCAACGTGCATGTTCATCCACAGGTTGGTATTCTTTTCATGAAGTAAATTTAATCGACAATTCTACCGTACAGTATTATATGCTATAGTCAGTTAATGTGCATGCATTACAATATACACGTTGTTGTACGATGAAAGTGAGTCTGGTAGCGAAAAATGGCAGCCTTCAAAAATAATATTTATTTTCTGATTATCCAAAAATAGACATTTGTTTCGTTTAAGGTCTGGGCAGCAATGCCATGATAACTTTTGTGTATAAACATTACAAACATGCTTAGGAAGTTCTCAACCTCAGTTTAGTATGACATACTATTTGGTTTTAAACAAGGCCATTTCTACTGAATATGAGTTCTTAAGAGTATCTGAAGAACCTTTTTTTTTTTTGCTTAACCTATATATATGGACATTTAGAAAAAGTAAATAAAGAACTATGTTTTAACTTAATGATTTGTTTCAGGGGCCAGCTGGAAAGGTTTACTATCTAGACTTGGATGTACTGGAGACTAAATGTCATGTCTTCAGCCGAAAATCATGGAAGCGCTGTGATATAAGGCCCTTTATGGAAACAGTAAGCCTGCTTTTCAAAACAGATCCCAAATCCAAGCAAAATTTGGACAAGTCATGGTTGATCAATGATATTTATTTTACCATTGGAGTGTTTATTATTTGTGATAATGCATTGCTCACCACTCAGCACTTCTGTGCAACTGTGAGCTGGGGGAGGGCCCAAAACTTTTCCCCATTTCAATATTCCCACAAGCGTCTACTGCATGATTATTATATAAAGTGTCTTATAAATGTATTTCCACCTTAAACCTTTGCCCAATTTGTTAAACCTACAACATTATTAATTCTGCATAGCTGTTTGGTGAAAACAGAATTAATGTACTGTAATTCTTTTCAATCTGTTACTGTATCCCACAAGATAATCAACAATATGTATTGAAAATTAATTTGCATTAGAATTTGAATTGGGAAAAAAAGGCGCCTCTCTGCTTTTTGCACAGCAGTGACTTGGATGAAATGGTAGCGGTGAATACTTGTGCTTTTTTAAATTTAAAAATAAATTCTGCAATTATATTGATCTCCCACTTCATTGTAGTTGGCTGGTTTGTATAATCTCAATTTATTCTATTTTAATTTCAGGTTTTAACACTACAAAAGGTGGAAGAAGAGTCACTGTCACAGTTTCATCTAGCACTTTTATAAGTGCACAGTAATTTTTAAGGCAACACAGCTGTTAGCTGGATATTTTTGGTTGGCACCCTGTTATCAACTCAGCTGTTACAGTGTTTTATTGTACATGCAAAATATCTATTACATCTAACTGTATACCTACACTGAAGATTAACACAGTAGATACAACACTTTTGCAATACCTTGACGGTGTCATATAATATCTGCCCTGTGGTGGTCCTATGATAGTCTGTATACTTTGAAGGACAGGTTATGGGACTAATTGTGCACAGATGGTAGTATGTTAATCTAGTTTCAGTTCCATCAGTCAGCACTACTG
>JAOTRN010000003.1:14845315-14856836 GCA_028566695.1 Bagroides melapterus | reverse complement strand
ATTCATTTTAGTGTATCTTTGTAGGGAATGGTCTTGTACATAATAATGCAGACATCATAAACTTATATATTATATATTAAACTTACATACTGTACATCTGTCATATGACATTGTTCTGAGTGCCTACAGAGTGTCACTAGCGTAAAAATGACAACTAAGCAGGGATGCTGCTGCTATTTTAAGCCCTATGAAAGAATATGATTTCCCGCACCAATAAATCAGATCTCTGGGGGCCTCCAAAGTGTGTGAGCCCTTAGAATCGTCCTGTCATAAGCTAGTTTGTTTGCACATTATTAGGTTACAATATTATTATTAGTTGAAAGATAAAAGAAACTATACAAACAAAATATACAGGTCAAATGAATTATTCCAGTTGCTCAAAAACAGCTGCCCCATAACATTACAACATTGACACTGAAGTTTTGCTTATAGAGTTTATCATTTTATAAATTACAATATTTATAATTATTATGTTAGTTTCTTATTTTAGTCATTTATAGTTTAATTGTGTTTTTTTTAACATGACAGACAGGTTTGTTAGGTTATGAGATTTTTTTTCTCCTTTCTTTCCAATTCTAAATACATATCTATCAGCTCAACATATTAATAAGAGTTAAATATTATAAACACAAAGATTTCAATAAGGAATCAGTTCATGAACAAAGTATTCATACTTTCTGTATGAATCATTAAACCAAGACTTGGGTGAGTTTGAGTTTTTTCATGTAGTTCAAAAATACTCAAAAGGTTCATTCAAAAAAGGTTTTTAATGATGCTTTCCTTACATGAGTTCAGATGAAAGAACAAGAGAAGCAAGAACAGGATATAACTGCTCTCTTATTGATCAGGTCTCTCCGGCTGCAGCCAGTTTTGTTGAGTACACTGTGCAGGAATGCTCTGTGCCACCGGTGGATGAAGCTTTGTGCATCCCTGCTGATGCAGGGAAAGGGGTAAGGACATAAAAACGTTCATTATTGCTACTTTGCGGTTTACTACAGACCATATTCATTTGTTTCACTATATTGTATAGTCCAGAATATGACTATAATTATAAACATGTGAATTGATTCAAATTTATAAGTCCAACTCAATGTTTTTTCAGAGTCTAATGTCACTTTGGGTATCTTACTGCTATTTGCCCATGTTTCCCAAGGTGATATTTGTTTTTGTTTCAGCCCATTGGTTTCTGTGGTGGGGCGGTTTTTGGCGCTGAAGCTACCCCAACCGATGTTAAGGTGTCCTGTGAAATATTCCACCCTCAGGTACCATAAATATCTACTTTGTTTGTCAGCCTTGTTCCCCAGCTCATGCTCTATAAAAGTTTATTTTCTTGGAAGAGAAAACTTTCCAGCTTGGAAGCAATAGCGAATAAGATCCAGATGGAGCCGATGACAGCAAAACAACACCCCAAAGGAGTCTCCTGTGAGTCAGCAGCATCGGAGGGTGAAACGAGCGAGCCAAAACTAACACAGAAACTCCCTTAAACCTCTTTTTGTCCCCACTCACCCCACACCTCATCTGTCTTTATTTTTGGTATTCCCTCTTTAGCATCTTTCTCAGTTTGTAGGTCAGAAACTTTAGTATAAATAAATATGGGCAACATTCAAGACAAAAGGTAGCATTACACTTTAAGTGCAAATAACATAAAAATGTAATACATGAATAACTTTTTACTTTCATTATTTATTAATTTATTCAATTTTTTGCATTTTAATCAGAAAATTTGAGTCTTGTTGTTGAAGCTCAACTGTATCGAGTTTAGCCAGGAATGATGATTTTGTGATGAAAAGATTTATTTGACCTGTCCACACTTTTATAAACATATGCATAGCTTCTTTAACATATACTTGCATACAATACTGACTTTATAAGTAACAGTTAACAAAAAACTAAATTTAACAGAATGTCCACCTTGTTCTGTCTTAGAAGATGTTAGGGTTAACATTCTTATATAACGTTTGTCAATGCGCAACACATGAGGAAAAATTAGCTAAACTAAAATTGAACTAAACTTCCGAGATACAAAAGGTAGGGCTTCTCCACCCGTCGTTTAGAGTTATCCCGCTGAAATAATTATAGCCATTACAGGGTATGGTGTCATCGCAAATCAAATTTTAATAGGATGTGCAGGCAGACATAACTGGGTGTACACTAACCTTAAAAAACTCTCAATGTGATTGTTTAAGGTGATGTAAATATAGAATATTTGAAAATTTAGAATGCAGAAGGAAGTTCTAATCTAATATACACAGAACCAGAGTCAAGGAATAATCTGTAAATCCATCCCTCCATCTATTTTCTGAGCCACTTCTCTTATAGAGGGTCACAGGGAACATGGAGTCTATGCCATGGGACTATGGGCAAAAGGGGGGACAACCTTGACAGGGCGGCAACCACTCACAGGGCACACTCACACATGCTTACATGTTTTAGAGATGCCAGTCATCCTGCAACATATGACTCTGGACCTGAGGAGGAGATACATTCATTTTTCACTGTGTCAGTATGTATTATAGTACTTGTTAATTGCTTGAGCTAGAATTGTTTTCTATAAAATGAGGACCCAAAAGGCACCACATTAGAGGACACACAGCAATATGGATCAATATAATCCTTGTACCATAACTGTGCTAGGATTTGCACCCTAACATCTGGTAAATGAATCCGGTGTAAAATATGTTAATGTGCACTAAAATGTTGGTTCAGAATAAAGGAATGATGAATTTTGTTCCTTCACTCTGTAGCACTCTTGGAATTCTGTTGACAGTGATGCTGGCACACAGCAGGTGGAAAAGCCGAGTCCTCTCCCAGTAGTGCCAGCCCGTTCTTCAGTTATTGATGCCCCTGTCCACACGTTTCATGACACCAACCCAGGTGGACTGCTAGACCCTGTTCAGCAACTTCTTCCACACAACCAAAATTCTTATCAATCATCCAGTGAATCCAGCGAGTCTTCATCTGAGGAGGAGATTGCTGGTTCGGTTCGAATCGCCAGGCCTCCACTAAACTTTCGCTATATTTCACCTTCACGCCAGAAGAGAGATGGATCTGCAGCAACGATCAGTCCTACTTTCCTGGCTGTGTTCCCCAGCATACCATCTCCTTTCCGTTCCTGCCCTGGAGCATCTCGTTATACCACTGCATAAAAATAATCAGAGCGTAGTGGTCATGACAATTCAAACAAAACTCTATGAGAAGTTATAGACAGTTATGGCTAGATTTAACAAGCAGAGCTTCTTTTAAGACTTCATTTTAAAAACCTAAATGAAATTGTGCCTAGTCCATAAAATGTATACACATTATTATGAGATCTGATTGTAACACTCATAATATGTCTTTTTGAACAATTATAATAAAGAATATAACTGTAAAGATGTACCTGTACTCTATTGACTTTTAAAATATGATTTATCTATCTATCTATCTATCTATCTATCTATCTATCTATCTATCTATCTATCTATCTATCCTAATTTAAATGAGAAGCTTTAAACCACCATTTAGAAAAATGCAGTACAGTACAAGTACAGTAAAGTGAAATTTATTTTTTTTACAATATGTTTGTTAGCTGAGATTAGAGATTTAGGGGTTAGAGGTTAATGGTTTTGTTCGAGCTCCTAGCGGTGAAAAGGGTAAGAATGGTGAAATGGTCAGTCAATATTCAGGAAAGTTAGTCACATTTTGCTGTTAGCTCCTAAAAAAAGAACAAGCAAAGAAGTTCTTTTGTTGCTAACCTTTTTTTTCCCGACATCATATTTATGAGAAATCAAATATAGAGGAAGAGAAAAGAAAAGCTGGACTCCAAGTTCTAAAATTCAACATAGCCAAACAATTTATGTGATATAAAGTTTTTGTTTTGTTTTGTCTATGCAGCATAAGTCAACCCATAATTATTAATATATATAATTATTGCCACTAATGTATCATTGGACATTTTCAATACAATCTGTGTATTTACTGTTATTGAACACAGCAGTAGTTCATCATGTCCACCTTCACAGTCCAACTAGGAAGGCCAGAAAACAGACGGTCATTTACACCGAGGAGCAAATAATCTTTTGACTCCTCTTTCAACATTTGTTTGTTTTTTGGCTAGCACAAATAAAATCTCACCTACAGTTTTTTAAATTCAGACGTGTAGGAGTAGAAATTGTGGCAGCCCTTCAAGCTCCATTTTTTGTTTTCCCACTGAAAGATGTCTCACCCACCTCTACATTTATAATTAAATTTACTTATAGGAAAATTATATTATTGACAATTTAGTCTTTTCTAATAGAAAATATGTGTTTTCACTTTGTGTAACATATTCATCCACATCAGCCTCTGTCTCCTGACCTTGGGGTGAAAGTCACTTGCCACATTTAAACACTAGCCTCATTGTCATCTTTTCATTCAAACATGAGCCTTATTGTTGTCTCTTCACTTGATATTATATTAGTAAATGATAGTAGGTCTTTTTGAGATTCATCATACATATACAAAGATGTGAGCTAGTGTTGTTTTTATATATGACGCTTTTCTATGAACAGGACAATATTCTCTCTATCAGCACAACTCAGAAAATCATTGCACTCTGTAAAGATGTGCTTTGTTTGCTAAAACTTTGCAAACAGGCATTTGCTTCTTGTGATACTGCCTTATCTATCAACTCTGTAGAGAAATCTGTAAATGAATGTACCTTTGGGCTGTTTTTTTAACCTTTCTCCTATCCCCATGTCCAACGACACACAAGTTAATCATTTACCGTATATTTTCAGCGAATGCAGATCAAACCTCAAGAACCGTTCACAAACTCCTTTGAGAGGGTTATCTAAATCAGCAACGGTTCTGATCATGCTGAAGTAATACGATAACCTAAGGAGGTAATTTGTGTAAATTAACGATGCCCTTATTTAAGGCTTGTCACAAATATTGATCAGTGCCTTAATCTTGTCAGATTTTTTTGGCTCAGAATTAACATACAATGGAATGACGTTCATCAGGACTATAGAGTAGCACACCACTCTGTGGTCCAATGGTCCGTCCTCTATGCCCTCTTAAACCCTATTTGTTTTTGCCCTTGATTGATTTGGCAGCACGCATTAAAATGTTGACTCTAGACTCTTTTTCTATAAAACACAGAGCCAGGGACCTTGCAGGCTCAGTCTCATGGTTGTGGCTTGACTCTGAACTTGACATTGTGCCATGAGAGGACTCTTGATTCTAGCAGTGCTGTGCCAGGGGCTGTTTGCCACCAACCCCTCAGCCTGCAGGAATTATACAGCACAGACAGCTGCTGATGAAGCTGAATATCTCATTAACAAACTACACCATCATGGATACAAGTTCAAACTGGACAGTTTCACGGAGGAACAGGTGAGAATAATTAACAATAGTGAACAAATGAGCTTTTTTAAACAGCCTATGTACACCTTAAAACTATATATACTTTTAAATACTTGAACTATGACCCTTTGCAGAGTACATCAGGTGAGGCTTCATGTCTAAATAAATTGACCTTGACATTAAGTGAGACCAAATGCCATATTGTGAATCCCAAGCCTTTTGATGAATGTGAGGTCAGGGAGGAAGCAGAGACGGTAAGCTTAAGTTATTTGTTACTTCAGTGCATTAGCTTTACAAGAACTTTCAATAAACTTTCACTTACTTTTTTTTTTTCTTGAAGCCAGTAACAGCAAAATGCAACGTCTCTTTTTGTGATGGTGGAGATAAACCAGGCATTGCACGCTTAACCTGCGACACTGAGCCAGGTATATCAGCTACTTGTAGCATATATTTATTTTATTTTTTCAACACCCCAATATATTTGCTAATTAAAGACCGTGTGTTATAAATCTAACCTTAACACAGCTTACTGGAAATATTTTGTGTTGCGTTTACCCAGAATCACGAGAACAGCTAGTAAGAAAATGCCCTGACTGCCCAAGTCTTCTGCCCCTGCATGATCCTCAGGGCTTGGAGAGTGTAAAAAATGCTATTGAGAAGTTCAACACGGATTCAAACCAAACTTCCTACTTTAAACTATTGGAAGTTGGCAGACTGAGCACTCAGGTAGGTGTCTTGATGAAAGCCAAACATGATACAACGTATTTTAATTACATTTTTCTTCAGTTATCTTGAGAGTGAGCTGTACCTAACCTATTATTCAGTTTATACACAGCTTTTTGTTGTGTGTTTCCAGTATAACATGATGTTTGGAATGTCCCACTTTGCTGAATTTGCAATAGTAGAGACTGAGTGTTCAGACAATGTGAAAAACGAAGAAAAACCTGCTTGCAAGTCAAAATGCCCCAATGAAGCAGTAAGAGCAATCATTTGCTTTAAGTAATTTTCTCATTATACATAGCACTAAATTTTATAGAACTATCTTATTATAATATGTTTTATTTTTCCTATTATTGTGAATGATTAAATGGCATTAATGTGTTTCTATTGTCCTTAAAGCATCATGGATTCTGCACATCCACACAACTTGGAAATGGTGACTTGACTGTAGAGTGTGAGATTTATGACATCCAGGTATGTCATATATACTGTATTGTTTTATTATTTCAACTTTAACCTTTTTTTAATTAAATTGTTATTTGTTTTCTATCTATGATCTATGTTTTCATTTTATTTGGCTTTGTAACAGAATACGACACATCACCCCCATCCATCATTCCACCGTGGAAAGCACTGTGGGCACCATGAAAGACACCCACACCATCGAGGTCACCATGAGCGAGAAAAACATGAGCGACACCCAGGGCACCATGAGTCAGGAGAACGTCCTGGTCAGCCTGAGCATCCAGAGCATGCCTCTAGCAAAGGTCCATTAAGCCATCGATTTTGTTTCACTCGTTCATCTAGAGGCCCACATCATCATGGGGGTCCACCTCATCATGGAGGTAGACCTCACCATGGAGGTCCACCTCATCATGGAGGTCCACCTCATCATGGAGGTCCCCCTCACCATGGAGGTCCCCCTCATCATGGAGGTCCCCCTCATCATGGACACCATGGAAAACACGATGATGACCATAAGAAACCTCACCCTAAGCCAGATGGGTCCAGTGCTCAACCTACCCCTCCAGGATCTGAGCAACGGCCAGATTTCTCTTTCCCGCATTGCCATGGTGCTGTAAAAATACCACCATCCATCCATCCTATCTGTCCATTCCCTCCTTCATTCCACAGAAGGGATGATCATTAAAGCTGAACTTTGCCAGGGATATTTCTTTCATACAATCAGAATCAGAAATGTTGAACAAAACTTACATTCAAAACTTACCTTCTGCTATATACAGTGGTTGCTACAAATGGTTTTGTTAAACAACTGAAATGTCCTATGTAATAAACTGCCTGTATTACCATGCAATTAAATTCTGTCGCTATCATTTATTATTAATAAACGGAACACAAAAAAAGATCTAATTCACAACCTGTTCAAAGCAAGTCGTATATAAATCATTGAAAAAGCAAGTTTTTTTTAAAGTTTAAATAACATAGATAACACATAATGCTTGACAGGCAATGAATTGCACGTGAATTAAATATATACATTACTGTCCAATTTATTAGGAACACAATTATGTATGCACAGTCATGCAGTTATCCAATCAGCCAATCCTGTGGAAGTAGAACAGTGCATGACATCATGCAGTATACTTAATATTCAGATAAAACATTTGAATATGGAAAAAAAAACGTGATCTAGTATTTCAGAAACTGCTGATTTTTTAAGGTTTTTACAAACAACAATTATTTTGCAATAAAGAAAAGCAAAAACAATTATACACTTGGAAAGGTCTTGCTGATAAGAGAAATTATTGGAGAATGGTAAGACAGGGATCAAGCTGACAGGAAGACTACCGTAACTACAATAAGCACAATTTAAAACTCTGACCACTGAGGTGAAGCCAAGGAATTTTAAATTAAAGTTTTGAATAAAAATTTTGAACAGGAATAGAAAAAAGAACCCTTAGATAAAAAAATATTAATATAATCAGTTGTTTAAGAATAAATATCTAATGAATGAAAAAAAGGGTAGCAGCACCCTGGGGAAAATATGTGATATGTACTGTAATAAAAAAGGCTTAGTCTTCAAAAATTCAGAAATAAATACTGGATCAATATCTAAGTTCTGACAATATTTAGTTCTGACAATATTTTGACTGAATAGCTTTTGAGAAGGCTAACTGATTTAAAATCAATTTTAGCCTGATTAAATCAGTTTTAATCTAATTTCTTTTCTAATCACTAAAACAGTGTTTTGTTGACACACTCTTTCATTTTGATCTACATCAAGCTTGCTTTTCATTTAAAAATACCCTAAACTAAACACTAAATTCTGTTTGCATTCTCTTAAGGGTAAAATTGAGCCATAGTAGGATGCAAATCAAATCAAATTGAGTGTTATACCTACCAGCTGATGAATGATTGTATGACGGATGATTGTACTGTATATGTTGCCTGTACCACTGTTTTGTTAAATTATAAACAAAAAACTAAATAAATAATTGAATTTTATTACGCTATTCTGTGGTATCTTGGAGGTGTTCAAACACTGCATTGTTCTAATCCTCATATAAAGAGAAAATAAAATAAATAAATCATAAAATAAATGAAAGGGAATGTTATGAGTCAGCAATGGAAAATTGCAACAGTCACCAACATCCCTTCAATCAATAGTTTAAACATACTCTTTGCTCAGCGAGTTGAAACAGCTGAGACAATGAGTGGATTGCAGCTGCTTGATTGATTAGAGCTGGATGTAATCACAGGGGCCTTTCAGCGATGAAGAAAAGGAGCTTTGTTGACCAACTGGGAGGTCACAGTGACCAAGACTGCGGCTGCTGGGGTGGTTGTAGGGGACTATAAAAGTTTAATGCTCATTCCTCATTGATCAGCGGTGTATAGGAGATAGGCGCTCCACCATGATACAGTGCGTGCTCTTGTTGCTGGCGTTTGCGAGTGTCCATGGTGCCCCTGCAGGGGTCCTGCCACCGAGTTCTTGCAAGGATGCAACCACTGTCTTTGTTGCTGGAGAGGCTATAGACAAAATCAACCAGGATCGCACCACAGGTTATGTCTTTAGCCTGGAACGTGTCAGCAATGTCCATCAGACACGCCATGTGAGTTTGTGTATATTTTGCTAATGCAGTTATTTATTTCATATCCAGGATGAGCTTTATTATGCTTTCAGGTTTTTGTTGAGAAATCATTTTTCATTTACAGGGTGAAACCGGGGTGGTGTTTTATCTTACAATTGATATCCTTGAGACCAAATGCCATGTCCTCAGTAAGAAGAGTTATAAGGAGTGTGAGAGCAGGGGAATTGGTGAAAACCCGGTATGACAACTGCCCACATTCAGGTTTTCTATTTAAGTGTCATTTATTTGCAGAGGATCAGAATGCATATGCTTATGTTGTTCTACCCAGGTGTATGGTCAGTGTAAGGCTGTGATCTACGTAAACAAGCCTCAAAGAGTCTCTCGTCTCTACAAATACAGCTGTAGTGTCAGACCAGGTAACAGTCAAGTCTATCTCTTAGACCATAAAATATACTATTGCACATTTTTTTATTTAATGTACCAAATAGATTACAATGAAAAAAAAATTCTTGTATTATTTTGCAGTCTCTGCTTCCAAAATCGTTGCAGTGTGCCCTGACTGCCCAATTCTCATCTCACTGGATAATAAAGAAGTGGAGAAGACAATGAAGATGGGTTTAGACAAATTTAATAGGGAGAGTGTACTCCCAAATTACTTTGCTCCTCTTAATATAACAAGAGCAATCTCACAGGTAAGAAAACTGTCCAAACACTGGAAAGAACATTTTTAAAAAAATCAAGTAAGTAAGGTGGAAAGAACAAACCATGGCATTTCATTTGATGTTTTTATTTTTTTTGTATTTGCTTTTTCTTTTAGCTTGGTTTGATTACTATGTACAGTGTGGAGTTCACCATTCAAGAGACAGTTTGTTCCAATAAAACTGATATTTCTGAGGTTTCAAAATGTGACATAATGAACTGCGAGTTTGCAGTAAGTATGAAAAGAGATTTTTTATTTATTCAATAATTGAAATAAAAAAAAAATTAAAAAGCAAAATAGATTGTAGCAGTAAAGTCATGTTTTATTTTGTCCTCAGCACAAAGGATTCTGCAAAACCAAACACACTCTTTCGAATGGTAATGAATTTATTGACTCCAAGTGTGAAATCTATGAACCTCAGGTAAACATCAAAACTATATTAGCTGCCAATATTAATATGTAATAAGGAGGTGTACTGAGTAACTGTTGCCTTTACCTTGTTCTTAAGGCTGCAGAGGAGGAAAAGAAGTACCATTTGCAATCTGGAGAGACGGACCATCATCATAAGAACACTAGTGGTGCATCTCATTCCCATGACCATACTCACGATCACACACACCCCCATTCCCACCCAACTACGCACGATCATGATCACACTGCTGACCACAAACATGATCATAACCATGAGGGAAAGCACGACCATGAACACGATAAAGATCATGGGCACCACCACACACATGAGCATGATGAGGGCCATGGTAAAGCCCATGGTCATGCACACTCTCACGAGCACAGTCATGATCATGACCATGTTCATTCACACCACGGCCAAGCCCACAACCATACACAAGACCAGGGTATTCACCCTGCCCATCACAATTATGGGCACACCGAAGGTCAGACACATGAGCATGATCACGAGCTGGCACTGGACCATGACCACAAACACGGACACCTCCACGAGCATGAGCATCATCACCACCATCACCAGCACACGCATCAAACCACCATGACGAAGCCAGAAGGAACTGTCCAAGTCCTCCCATCGTTGGATAAACCTGTGACCCTTCCTTTCTTTCCTGATCAGCATGAAAATCCAGACACTCCCACTGGTCTTTCCTTACGCCCTGACCCACAGATACCAGGACAGATGGAACCTGTTATTGGCAAATTCCCCAAAACTGTTTCCCCCAACTGCCCAGCAGAGTTCAAGACCAGCAACAACCTTATCAAGAATGCCTTTGCTGAGGATCCAGTCTTCAAGTTCAAGCCAGCAGCATGAAAAGAAAGACTTTTTATGTTTACACTGTGTAGCTCATATGAAGTGTCATGTGCTCAGTGCAATAAATCATGTTTTGAAACCATTAACTGATTAGATATGTTTATATTGGATGGCTTCATAAGCACAAACAAAAATATAATACATTTACAATATAAATGCAATAGATATGAGAAGTTTAGATTTTAAGTAAATGTTAATAATTTAATAATAATAATAATAATAATAATAATGGTTAAAAATGGTAAGGGCGTTTGGAAATTACCCACTGAATGAGTACTGGAGAAGAAGAAGAAAAAGAAGAATTGTATTGTTATATATATTTATATAGTATATTACTGTAATTGTTACTATTATTAAGGATTATAATGATAATAATAATAATAATAATAATAATAATAATAATAATAATAATAATAATAAATTTATTTTTTATAAATAACATTT
>JAOTRN010000003.1:14757523-14768530 GCA_028566695.1 Bagroides melapterus | reverse complement strand
AATAATAATAATAATAATAATAATAATAAAACACTACACTGGATTGTAGATATATGGTTATCATGAACTTTTCACCATTTCCTTCTGAATAGAAGACAGTAGTGGGGATAACAAAAGTGCAGGTTGGTTTAACAGAACTCCTGCCCCGGGCTCTCCCCAGCCATTCACTGCAAGAGAATTTTTCAGCAAGAGACCACCACTCCTACTCTCCCACACCCACATCCACATGAACAGACAGATTAAAGACTAGGCATTCATCTGCAATTGATAAATCTCACATACATGCACACGCACACCCACACACAAAAACAGCATGCAAATTAGCAGGCAAAGGTAAGAGGTGTCATAATCAGGGCTGGTTGTAATTATACTTGATCGTTAACATGATTCACTCCACAACACACCCATTAACAGCTGTGATTTCGACACAAAGTGAATCAAAATGAACAGTAATCTCGTAATACTATGGACTACTGCAAAATATCTCTCATCTCTACTCCAAGCCTGGATATAAGCATGCTTGAGCAAATTCATTAACAGAAGCTGCCGTGTATGATCCATTCTCACTGGATAGTGTAAAAGGTGAGGAGGGGTTGGAGAGGTAAAAAGGCTTGTAGGAATGGGCAAAAATCAATGAGCAGATTGGTCTCTCCAAAAAAAAAAAACTCTAGACGGGAGGGAACGTGGGGAGGGTACAGTACTTACTGAAGCGAGAGTCCACCCGGGGGTCGAGCCACGATGTGCTCTGGGTTTTGTGGTCAATGAAGTAAATTTCTCCCTGAGGGGCGACTGCCTGCTCCCAGCCCTCCGGCAGCTGTCCTGTTTAAGCAGCAACAGCACAACAACAGCTCCAGATCAACCAGGTGTGCTTTTAGTGTCTTTTGCTTGAGATTTGGTGCCTATGCATTTCAGGGCTTGTTATCCAAATGAAGAACAGGAGTGAAAATCATCAAAAATCTTACTCTGTCTCAGAAATGAGATGCAACTTAGCGTAAACTTGTAAAAAACAAAATCAAGCAAGGTCAAGCTATTCGTTTTGCCATTGAGGAAATCCATAACCTAGCAGTGTTTGGAGTCTAGGGGGAAAAGGTAACATGTCAGGCCCTGCACTAAGGAGAGGAGAACAAAGCAATGGAAAAAAAAAATCCATCAAAACAACAAAGGCAGCAAGAAATCCCTTTTTGACAAGTGTGGGATGTCAGCCAGCAAGCTAGCATTGTTCTACTGGAAAAATGGAGGCGGGAGTTGGGGGATGGACTGTACTGAGAGAAAAAGAGTGAAAGAAAGAGAGCAAGAAGCTAGAGAGACTGATGGGAATGAGTAATACAGGTCACTATGCCTTGGGCTTTACATGGATAACCCACTGTCCATCATTCTCTCAAACTAAGATGTCCAGCACTGTGTCTGGAGGCATCTGGGGGCAACACCAAATCTGGTAGTCAGGAGTGTCAAGATGCTGTTGCTGGTTTATCTTATCTATATAAACACTTCATCCAGCAAGATAACCAAGCTGCAACTAAGCCATTACTTTCTTTACCAATAAGGTGGTACATTAAGGACATGTCTTTTATACCTTGAGCTGTAAAAGTATGTACTCTTATGGTACATGCCTGGATTTTAAGAATCTTTTGTGCTTGGGTTTATACTCTATACTTCAGCAATACATTATTGCAAAAACAGGGGAAATTCCCTTAACTTTGGGGTCCTTTTATTTGAACTATACGGGTATACATCTACAAAGTAAACACCTTTCTGTTTAAAAAAAAATGAAAGATGTGGCACAGCTCCGTAAAGGTCCAGCATGTTGGTGTATTCAATATTCTTTCAGGCTAAATGCCTCTGTTCATAAAATATGATAAGGACAAGTAGCAGACACTTCCTCCTGGAATTCAGAGAGCAAGATATTGTAATAATCCCGGTCACAGGATGACCATCCAGTCTGAATACCTACCCAACAAATTTAAAGTCAGTACAGTTGTATTCCCAAAATTCAGGCTAAAACAACGTAGAGATTGATCCTTTTAAACTCAAGATGATCTGATGAACATATGAACTGGAAGATTTGTGGTTCTCTCCATCTTGCTCTCACACTCTTTTTCTGGAATCCCTTAAAAGGCTGGCAACAATATGAGACACACCTTTTTTCCATTTCATCACAAATCAGGATTTGTGAGGAGAAAAGAGTCGAACAAGGCAAACGCATTTGGAAGTAATTTGCTGTTCTGGCTTCATGAGAAGGGAAAGAGCTCCAGCCTATGCCACTGGCCAGAGGCTCGCTGTGTCTGTCTCCAGAACAAACGAGACATCTCACGCTACAGACAGACTCTGAAACAGCCGCTCTCAGCACTCTCTCACTCTGGCCAAAGAAAAACTATTAACATTTCGAAAAAGCATCAGCTAGCAGACTGTGGGACTTTCTCCTTCATCACTACTGGAAGTCTCAGACATATTCCATATGCACCCAGTCTGTCCAATATGACTGTACTGATTAAAAGCCATGCTGTGTTTGTTTCTGATTATTACTTACTGATAAAATTCTCTTCTTCAATTTTTTTATCTGTTACCTGTGAAAGCTTACAAATGACTGCATTTTGTCCTGCATTTGCTTTTCATTCCAATACTACAACCAAGTTTCAGCAATAACTGTTGTGATACCTTGAGCTCAAACTGTTACAATAATCACATGAAATTTGTCAGTATTAATAAATTAAAGAAAGTATTTATACCACATATATACACCATACAGCTAAGGAAGTTCTGTTTTCCTTTGAGGTAGTATTTAGTCTTATAGACTCTTGGAAGAAGAAGTGAGATTCCTGAAAGAATACAGTTGGAATGAGTGTGAAGATCCTCACCAAGGTTTGGCTGTGACAAGGCCATGGAGCGCCCCTGTACACCACCATTATTGTTGGTGGCCTGAGCATGAAGACTCATCGGATTCACGTTGGCTGCCAAGGTCTTGCGAGGATCTTGCCATGTGGTAATCTTCTCAACGTGACTGCAAAGAGAAAAACAGATATATGCAAAATAATTACCACATACAGTTACAGACCTGCTCGACCTGTATCCCTGGAAAACTGTCAAATAATTAACTGCAGAAAAAGAAAGCAAATCAGTGATGAACTGTGGAGTAAAGATAAATAAATTGGAATTCTGTGTGCAATTCCAGCCCAAAGAGCTCTCTGATCTACTGTTTGTTTTATACAGAGAGCTGTTTAATTCTCAAATCTATTTTTATAATAACAGCAATAGTGCAAGACAAAACAGGATTACATGAATCTGTTTAATACTTCATTTATGTAATAAAAGCAAATTCATAGGTTATATGTTGATGTGTGGCAGATGCTCCACATAATAGTATGAAGTGATATAGCAAAGATTTCTGTAATGAGAAGCATTATTAGAAGGAGTATCCAGTGTCAGTGCTTTGTAACAGTCAGTAAATTTTCTGCATTTTCTAGGTAACATGAAAGCTGCACTTGTTTGTCTTTATTTTAGCTCAAAAGAGGGAGAAAACAGTGATTTTAGTCAATTTAGGCCTAAATGGACTAAATTTAGACAGATTTTGACCTTTACAGAGAGTACTAGGGTATAATCTTCCATTTGGATTTCTCATCATTTAGTCATTTATATTTTAATCTATGTTTATACTACATATATACTACAACCTAAATGATAGTCTAATGTAAACTAACTCAAATTAGACCATTACAGCTGTAACATGAATCTTCACCATAGCATATCAGTGAACTGTTAAAAGTTTACAATGTAGGAATGCTGGTAGTACATCCTCCTGTAGTTTAGATGCATTAACGCCAAATAGAGATAGATGTAGTGAGTGTTATTTACCCAGAAACAACACAAAGGGGAACTTGCAGTCATGATTGTCTTTGAAGACAAGGTGATACTGTAGAATATGTTCTGAGTAAAGGTGATTGTAATGTATACTACTGACCATATACATTACAGTGTGTCCTACAGGCTCGTAGCTGTTTAGTGGGTTTGTCTTCTGTGGAATTTATGAAGTGCCTTTTTTGCTGACCCTTTGACCTTGAACTCCCAGGTTCACAATATACACATCGTTCACAATACAAACTGCTCCAATACTTCATTCACACACTGCAGCAATTCCAAATTAGTTCTCCTGTAACTCTGTCCTAGATTCAAGTCCTACACCTGCAGGTGCCTAAAGACTATGTGCACCTTATGAATGTTAAACATAAAACATAAAGGCTCTAATCATGTGGCGTGAAAGGGCATTAAAGCAGATTACGTTTCAACTGAAGGTTTGTATCCACAGGATTTAGATGCCTCAGCTGCACAGGCTTGTTTGTACACAAATCCTGTTGAGTGCATAAATCCGAGGTGAGGCAGTGTCAGTGGAGGCAGTCTGAGTCACTGCACACACAAAGGGCCTCGAGCCCAGTGTGACTCACTCAGGCCTATTTACACAGCACCGGTAAGATTAGCCCGTTTCCTGTCACTATGATGCCTGACCTTGGCAGAGCAGGAAATCTGCTCTTTAACACATCACAATAACAGCTTTTACTGCTTACACAATATACAATTCCCAGGTATTAAGTACTAATATATTTTAAACAATACATAAGACACGCCAATAAATGACGTGTCGTGGAAAATAACATGGCATCACAGTACTGAATAATAATTTAAAAAAAACTTTATAAAAAAAACAAGCCTAGGGAAAGTTATTACAGGATTATTCATCATAGGCAAGAATTAATTTCAGAGAAAATCAAGAAAATCATTGTGTACATTAAAATTGAAAGCACTCATTAATTTGATTTAATTATCACAGAATAAATTAGTCAAGGCTTTGCCAGTGCAGCTACAAAGTTTATTCACTTTCACCTCCATCCTTTGTTTTGGTGAAGAGTAGTTCACTCTGTCCTAGGACATGTTAACGACTGATAAACTTTCTGTCCTCACCTCCTCACGACAAGCTCCCAAGCACACCACCACTGTCTGTTCCACTATAATCTTTAGTTTTGCAGAAGACACAGCTGATTTAGGACATCATCCATTTCACAGTTTCTGAGTTTTTACAGGAAGTCAGTCAAATCGTTTATTGACTGTTTTAACAACAAAAGCAGTAAGAGTACAGTGAAAACACTGTTGAGCAAAAGTGGCCAATTCAATTTCCTTATATATCAGTCAGTCAAAAATTGTAGAATTATGGCATAACTGTGAACAAATTCTTGTGTTAACCCACCAAGCATCTTCCTATGCTTTCATTTAAACACACTCACTAGCAGGATATGAAAGTTCAAACAAAGCAATTTTTGTGTAAATGCTCGTAAAAACAATTTACACATTTACATAGCTTGATAAATTTGGCTGAAAGTTGGTAATATGCTTTTAATTTGCGAATATAAAAATATTATTCATGTTGGCTTTGTATCTTTACTTCCTAAGAACGCGTTTAATCGCACACTATATATGAAGCAGAACAAATATGACTTTGTTTGGACTTTATTTTTTTTGTGTTTGTTTTCATCAGTATACAAATACTTGCATTTAACTCAGATCCTGCCTGGACCAATATGTTTAGTGCAGCAGGCAGTGGGATTGAAAACAACTAGTGCACACTATAGTTACAAAAACAATGTGTCATACTACTGTGAAGAATATTACATTTAAACAGTTCTGCTTAAGTCAAAAAAGCAACCTTATCGATTAAGAAGGGCGGCATGGTTGAGTAATTGCTAGGAAAACTGCGTTTCAGCTCCAGATCCTGGGTTCGTGACTGTCTACATGTTTTCCCCACGTTCCTCCACCTGTCCAAAAATATACAGGTGGATCAGTTGTGATAAACTGTGTGTCCACAATTCTATCTTCATGAGTCTTCAACATGAACACTGAACTGGTTAACCACTCAAACCAGCACTTCCAAGAAAGACGTCGACTTCGGCTGATTTGCTGGTACTCAGGCAGGGTTCAGGGTGTTCTCATCCACCAGGGGGAGATTTATGAGGAGCAGGGAATTGTGGGGGATGGGGCAGCAGGCTGAGAGGCCCAAGGGCCTGGGTGGAGCAGCTGTCCGTCCAGCAGCTGTGGGATTATGACCCCAGGCTTGAAGATCCACACTGTGCAGGTCAGCTCTGTCCTGGTTCAGGTCTGGGAATGAATGGAGAAATATCTAGGGGGTCATCGAACAAGGAGTGTGAGATGTGCTTGGATAAATATACAGTCCTGGTATGCTTTTTTAAAAAAAGGAAAAGAGTTTTCAAAAGGCAAAGTTGAGGGCTTTTAGCTTCCTGTAAAAAGTCTGCTAGCAACTAGTTCTGATCTAATGTAGAGACAAACCAAGGAAACGTTAAATGGTCTAGATTGATTTTTTTTTTTCAGTACAGTAAGAGTAAAAAAACCCCTCAAAAATACATAACTTGTAAAAAAAAAACCTCATATGAATTTAAATAACCTGAATATCCTGTTCAGACTGGTTTTGCTTCAGTCACTGCTTCAAGTGTTTGTAAGGAAAATATTTTAACAAAAATGTTTAAATGATTAAAACACCTCTTTATACATTAGGCATTACTGAAATCATCTTACTTCATTAGAAAGAACTTTATAATCAGAGTGAACCATGATGGTATCTTGATTGTGAGAAATGTAATTGTTTATTTATTTATTTTTATTACTGGTTCAGTAGTACTTTAATATCACTAATGTTGTTGTTTCAGCTTAAATATCTACAAGGCTCTTTTCATGAATCTAAAGATGCTTGAAAAGCAAAGCAGAAATGGAGCAGGGAAAATGTTTCCATTAAAATGCTAACAGAGATTAGAAGACACTCGGGACGAGGCTCGGCTGAACTTCACGTGGTTGAGTTTGTGTGAGAGTGGTGTTCTGTTTACAGAAGAAGTTCACACACAGGAACAATAGCCGGGTGCTGGATCTGGCTGAAAAAACAATAGCCAGATGGACACAACATCTCAGAGCTGGGCTTACTGTTCGTGTGTTAGCACTGGAAAATAAAACACAGCACTAAGAGATCTAAACTTACACACACTTGCGTGCACACGCACGCACGCACACATACACACACACACACATGCACACACACTTAAACCCACAGCCTTTGTGAATCCAGTGACAAATGTGCTTCCCCACTTGCAGAAGTAATCACTAGCACCACACACCTAGACGTAAACATTTAAGTCATGCCTCAGTGAGAGGTGTTTAAAGACGCAGAGGGGGTAGTTCATGGTCCTGACTGCAGTGTTTCACTCGCACCTTGTCACTCAACTCCAGAATAAGTTACTTTATCTCTCTCTCTCTCTCTCTCTCTCTCTCTCTCTCTCTCTCTCTCTCTCGCTCCCTCCCCCCCTCTCCCCCTCTCTATCCCTCTCTCCCCCTCTCTATCCCTCTCTATAGGATGAGATAAACAGACCCCACACTTAATCACTAAGAAGCTACTAAACAACATACTGGATTTCGGATGTCTTTTTTTTCATGGAAAATATGGTATTCTTTCTAAGTAGATTATGCCATTACATAGTTTGGTTTATTGCTACAAGAACCCATCAAGTACAAAAAACAATGTAGTTAAATGGAAGCTCATAAGGACAAGTGAAAGGAAAATGAAAGGAAACACGAGCACAATGTGTAAAGATAAAGATACTGAAACTCATTTGAATTTAATGAGTCAAGTCAAGAAGCTTCAAGTTATTTGTAATCAGTGGTATTTGTAAATTAATGGAAACCTGAAACACATTCAGTCTTTATTTTGCCATAATTATGATGTATTTGTTGATTCTGGTGCTATTTTTTGGTTGATGCTGCATTTCTCATTATTAGCATAGTTTTATCCTGATGGCATCTAAATAAATCAAATCAAATAAATTCAGTATGAAATAATCTAGTCAGGTTTTACCATAGACCAATTCTGTGAATGGTTGGAGCAACGTACAGTTGTAGTCCGCTTTTAGAAAAGTTTTAGCTTCCTAAAAAACACAAACTAAGGAAACATTAAGGGATGTAGAGTAACAGAATGAATTCTTGAGTCTAACCTATTTGTAAATTAAATTCAGTGAAGTGGTGGAGACACTGAACTTAATGTCCAAAAGATTTGTACAGAGTTAATGCAAATTCAAAAGCAGGTGAAGATCTGAGAGAGCTGGACAGACTACAGCACTAAAACACTGCTGCATCACTCTCCTTAGATAGAGATGATTTTCAGCCGTTACACCAGAATTTATTTACTGTAGGATTGTTTACATCCAAAGCCCTTCGATAGGTCTATTTTAAAGTCTGTAATGGGGTTTGCAGAGATTCTTCTTTTAAAGCAATACTATGATAGCACATTTTTGACACATGACACAAACAGGGCTTTGGCTTAATGGTTGATGGTTGTGATGACGTTAACACAATTTTGCAGTAATTTTGAAAACCTGCAAGCTTTTATTGATCTTTTTGCTTGATTTAATTAGCATTAAAACCCCAAACAGCCTGATAATCAATAATCAATGCACCTTCAAAGCAACAGTATGTTTGTTTGCAGTGTTTTGCTGTTAGTGACTTGGCAAGTCGAGCATGGATGTAGCCTGTTGTCTTGTGGCAAGCTTACAGGTGCAGTTTGGGGCTAAAAATAAGCAGCAAACTGGAGATCCTGGGAATAATCCAGCAGCTGTCACCATTTCAACAGGCCCTATGGTGTGCTTTGCTCTTTGTACACACACCTCCTTAAAACTTAAACTTAGATACAGATCATTCATACCCAAACACATGATATCACATTGTGCACACTGGTGTGTCCATATGTAAGAAATACGACATGATAGGGTGTGCTGCTATAAGAAAATAATCAACACTTTATTTATTACTTTCCTACTTTATTACTTTCCTATAACTGCACATTGTTTTATTATTTCACTTATACCACAGCAGTTTGCCAACAATTAAAATTTTCAAATATGTATTTATTTTTATTATTAGGGTTTATTTTTGTCCACAAAACAAGACAGCTCCTGCTAATGCTTACAATATCTCAGCTATTAAAAGTCATTATCTCAGTAGGCTTTTTTTTCGTGTCTTAAATACAAAAAACAAACAAACTGCAACATCTGACTAATCTCTAACTGTTGCAAACTGATGACAATGGAGACTCCTTCCATAAATGCAAAATGAGTCCTTGAAAAAAAAAAAAAACATTACCATATCAATAATTACACATTATTTTTTATTGTGGTCTGTTGTACACTAGGTTACTATAGAAATAATAACATTTTATATACAAATATAAAATATATTTATAAACACATTCTATATAGATATAGAATCCAACAGCCAAATATAGATATACACTGGATGGCTAATGTAGATCATGATTACCCTTCAACACTACCCCAGTAACTAAATGGTTAACTGCTAAACAATCCTAGACTGAAGCTTCAGTGTCCTGGCTTGAGTCATATCGCTGTAGAAAGATGATAAAAGTATCATATACACACCCAAAAGAAGAAGCCAGAGGCATAACAAACCCACACAACATTCACAGAAATGTGCCCAAACACTTCAGGCCAGATGCATATTTCATGTATTTTATGTATTGATTTAATTGACCTCCACCAGACAGTCAAAAAGCAGACCCTTTTTTGTGCTTAGTTTCTTTGGGGTAAAAATGCCAAAAGAAAGCTAAATCCCAGCCTCCTTCCCACATCTGACAGCCTTTCTGATTTCTAATTATATGCTGCAGAACCACAACAGACATAAAGGCACGTCTTAATTTCTTCCTCGCTCAGGGTCCAGACAGAGTCCAGACTAAGAGCTCTGGGAACAGCTACAGCTTCTAAATGAGGCTGGTTCCCTTTGGAGAAGCGAAATCTCTCAATACAATTCAGAAAGATATTACAAGAAACTTAACAAACTACAGAATAGTGGCCTAAAAAAAATTATCTAGTGAATGTTAGAGCCACTCAATTCTGGCAGATTATATTGGTGTGGATAAAATCCTAATTTCAGGTGCTAGCCCTCACTGCCCTCTCCTCGCTTTTAGAAGGGCAGTTATAGGACATCTTTCATGCATTTTATACACAAGTTGTGTAGAAGGGGTGTGCCAAATGCGGCTTATCTAAAACAGTGGAATTCCCTACCTCTCCAAAAGTGAACAGATTGACACTACAGCACTGGTATGAGGGTTCTCGTATACACTGAAAATGGGAACAAAAAGCAGAGGATCCACTTTCCCAATTAAACCATTCTCAGGTTACCGGGGGTTTCCCCCCAGTGTCGCTAGCACAATAGCCACTCCACTCAAAGCACAGGGATGCCGAGGCAAAGGGCATCATGAACCTGTCTAAAAGACGGATCAGGAGGGGTCAGATTCAGACACTTTGAATTGTTGCTACACAGCAAGGGGCACCAGCTGGAAATCCTGGAATTAGAAATATTTAATTGAATTTCAAAATGTAAGGGAGGGGAAGGGCAGGAAGTGGAATGCGCTACTAATTATAGTCATCTCAACTGCTGCCATGCTGCCAGTGCTGAAGATGGAGCATGAGTTTAGATCCTTCCCCAGACCTGGGGCAAGTTATGGCTAGTACTGTCAAGCCTGATCATTGACATTAGCCAAATGAGAAACTGTATATCATCTGTGCTCTGGTTTATTCAAACTTTAAATGACAATCATCTTTAAAAGGAAGGTGACGACTTAAAGTTTGATCCGAATGGTGTAAATTAATTTTTAAAAACTCTGAATAGCAGAAAAAGTATGTAGCAGAATAGCACATTAGCTATTCAACCTGTCTTCTTATTTTGTGTGCTCAAAGCATTAAATATTTATATAGTTCAGTGGAAAGTTCCCTGTCAGATCTTCCTCAGCTGTTTTAGAGGGTCTGTGAGTGACTCCTCTTGTTACTAGTTAGGACAACTGGCTGAGCGAGAGCAGCCAGACACAGGCAGCAGCTGTCGATGGGTAAGCTAACTATAGACCTGGCACAGATTTACAAGAGCTGGTTACGAGAGAGAGAGAGAGAGAGAGAGAGA
>JAOTRN010000003.1:14682288-14728114 GCA_028566695.1 Bagroides melapterus | reverse complement strand
TAATAATAATAATTATTATTATTATTATTATTATTATTATTATTATTATTATTGTTGTTGTTGTTGTTGTTGTTGTTTTTTAATCATATTTAAACAATCACATTTAATCACATTAAAGAGTATTTGATATTATATTAGTACATAATTATTTACCCTGGTTATTAATGTTATATTTTATAATAATAAATAAATATACTGTAGAAAATATATTGAAATATATTTGGCCGTCTCTAGCACACGTCATCGCACAGCGCATGCGCAACATATCAAGATGGCGGCGCCCATGAAGTTCGTCTACATGGACAAGTTTCCTCCAGATTTGCACCCCTTGCAAGCAGTTGTCCATAAGTTACAGTTCATTCGGATGTTTTCTAACTGCACTGAAACCTCGTGTGCGCTTTTATTGTCCTTTCAGGAAACTCAGCCGTTCACAAAGTCGGCAGTTTTAGTTTGCGCCCACATCTCAGCTGAGGAGTTGCCTGACTGCAGGGTCCATAGTAACAGCAGCACTCTGGCAATCTATGTGTCTAAAACCTTTCTAAGTCACTACAGTTTTCAAGAGGAAAAGTCGGGAATCGCGCGTGTCCTACAGCTTTTGCCTTTGGACAAGATAGTTATAGGTGCTCGCACGAAACAGAGCTTCAGATGGGCATCTTCAGAAGAATTCTCCAGTTTTCTGCTAGTTTTGGCATCGTGTCCTGGACAAACTCTTTTGGTGAGCAGGGGTGACACTCTGATTTTACCACACCATCCTCTGCTTGGTGATAACGCGACCCTGGTGCGTCAATACCTCTCTGATTTGGTCGTGCTGGACTGCACACCTCTTAGGCAGGGTATGATCACTGTAAACTCTACTGTTGTAGTCTCTGATTGCAGGGACCTTTTGCATGGCCATGGTGCTTTGGACTCTGCTGACAGCAGCATAAACAACAGACCATCCAGTGTGTCCTTGTTTGTCTCTGACTTTGCCCATTATGCGAACAGTCTTGGCCCAGGGAGCTCCTTACTGAGCAACCGACTTCTGTTCAGTTCTCAGTTCACAGAGGTTCTTCAAGCCCTTGAGTGCAGGCTGGATGTGCAGGTCACCTGTGACCGGGCCAAGCTTTGCAGGTTGGCAACATGTGGAATTAAAATAGGAAAGAATGCAGAGTTGGACATGGACAGCTCCATTTTTGTGAGCAAAAACCTGTTGTTAAAGCTAGGGTTATTTAATGGTGAGTGGGTCATGGCTGCTTTGGGAAAAGTAAAAAGATGTTCAGGAGCTGAAGGGGTACAAAGTCCTCCAGACTGTGAAAGTGGCACAAAACCTGTGCCTAAGGTCAAAGGAGATAGTCAGCTAGCTAAAATTGTGGCTTTTATTAAGTCCTCAGACATGGATGTTGGTGATCACACAGGTTTCATTTCACCTGTTCTGTGGTTCAACTTGTCAAATGGAGAAGCCGCACCTGTTGGAAGTAAAAGTCTCAAAATAAAGGTGAGTAATTATATACACTGATAACTGATACACTGATTTAGTGATATGTTAATAAATTAAGCATAGACATATTTTCCTCAGAGATGGAACAAGGAATCATTACAGACAGGACCCAAACTGTCTGCAAGTGTATGTTGTTCTGCTGCTCCTCCATATGCCAAAGAACTACACATTGAAGCAGTTATATCTCCAGATTATGACTCCCACAGACCCTTTGATAATGTTCTCTTTAAGCATTTTAGTACACAAAGGTAGGTCTGAGTACTTTATCTGTGAAGTAAAATGTTTACTATATCTTAAACATTTGCTACTAAATGACTTAGTATGTCTCTTGTTTTAATTAGACTTGTAAAGCAGGGCTGTATACTGGGCACTCCAACATATGGTCATCCTGATTTTGTGGAAAGCAGCTCTGATGGAATCACAAGGTGTACAATTCTCCATTTATGACAGATTATTCATTAATGGATTATTGACATTTCTCTTGGTTTGCTGTGCTGTATCCCCGCATCCATTCTTTAACCATGTGGGCTTTTCTGCAGATGGCCAGTCTTGTATTTTAAAGTGAAGCAGGTTTCTGGCTTTTCTGAGGATGAGGCAGATGTCGGATCATATCTTGCTGATACAGAACACACCTCTCTGTATATGGTGAGGCTGAGCATCACTAGATCAGAAGCAATGATAATGACATGTTCATATAAAGACACAGATAAAAGTTACTCCTAATTGACGCTATGGTACATTTGATCCTTAAAGCCCTATTGTGGTAAGAACAGTTTTTTTAATGTTACATCTGGAGGTTCCTAGCAGAAGACATTTGTGTCTGCCATAAAATATGATCATATTATCATCTCAAAAGAATTTTTCTTTGATAGCCCCTCCCTATTTTTTTACACTATTTATACTACAGCATGTCACAGTATAGTGTATAATATGTGATTTGGGATGCATCAGGCACTTGGATTTATTTGCAGTCATGATTCAGTCTCTACACGTACACCACATGTTCCTTTCAAAAGGTTTCCAAGTTGAAATTTCACCCTGTTACCTTACAAAGTGCAGCCTATTAATACTTAGTATTAAGTTTAAAAGACTTTGAAACTTGCACTCTTTGCTATGATCTTGAATTCTTCCTTATTTAAAAGTGTACCAACTAGTCTAGTTAAAATAATTTGCCTCAACTCTGATTTACTTTTTTTTTTCTTCCTTAGAGAGGTTTCACCAATAGTCTGGCACCGTGCTCCATTTCAGAGGCGGGTTCATCATTCTGGACGAGTCTTGTGCCTCCAGGACTCTCTGGCTTTGTCGAGAAATTGGTCTCTATTATCCAGCCGCACATCTCTGAAAGGTTAGGTCTTGGACAGTATAGTATAAAAGCGAACTTTAGTGTCCTGTTTAATGTGATTTTACGGTATATTGATTACAGTTAATAAAAAAAGGTCATAATTCATTTGAATGACTTTGGCTTTTTGTTTGCATGTGCAAGTTTGAGGCAAGCCTGCTCTGTTCTTCTCATGGGTCCAGATGGCTGTGGAAAGGTCACAGCAGTCACAGCAGCTTGTCGGAGGCTTCATCTACATCTTCTAAAGGTCTCTGTTCCCTCCTTTTAAATGCCTTTTATTATTATTAGTTTGATTGTTTCTAGTAGTTTAGTAGTTATAAGAAGTTGCAGTAGTGTGAAATCCTTGACTAGTGCAGTTTATTCAGTTCAGTAAGAAGAAATTCATCCTTTATTTAAAATCTGTCAATCACTGTCTTTAAAAAAAGTCACATAAAAAGCATAAATAATTAACTTCAGTCATCGTACAGTATCCCAGTGACGGCATACTTTCAGTCTGAGCGGAAGGCTATTCAACTACACACTGGATAAAATAACAGCTGAAGGCATATTATTCTCTAGATCTAGCAACAATGACAATTCAAATTCAGAATGAAATGGCTCAATTCTGCTGTAAAGCAGAAATAAATTTCAACTTTTGCTTCTCAACTCTAACCAATAATCTCTGGGTGAAGTCCTGCATCAGCAATCATCCACTTGCTCTTTCAGCTTCTTACTCACTGAAGAGCTCTTCCCTCCCACGACAGCTTTAAAAACACAAACCCAGTTCAGTGTAATTTTCTGTTTTCATTACAAGTTGATTGTCTGATTTCAGAAGAGACATCCGTCGTCCATTTTGTATGACGTTAATAAACTCATAAACCCAATAAACACATATATTTCATGTACTTATATTTTAAGACCTTTTGTGTTATTCATTCTTCAATGAAAGAAGGAACTAACAATTTCGCAAAAGACAAGACCCAGTCATTAATATTTCCCAGTATTTAAATACAAGCAAGGAAAAAGCTAGTTTACCCAGAAATATTGAAAGAGGGAATGATGTAGGAATGATGGAACAGAAGAGACGTCGATTTTGTATGATGTTAAAAACCTTTCTCCCTTAATTGAAAAAACCATTAGCTAATGCATATTAATATACCAACGTCCTCATACAAAATGGACGTCTCTTCTGAAATAATATTATATATTATTAATATGACAAAATTCCATCATTCCTACACGTCTTTCAATATTTCCAGGTAAGCTAGTGTTTCCTTATTTGGATTTAATTATCGGAAAAATATTAATGATTGGTTCTTGTATTTTATGAAATTGTTAGCTTCTTCTGTCATAGGAGAATGAATAACAAACAAAAACCCTTAAAATGAAGGAGTATATGAAATATATGAGTTTATTGGCGAAGACACATTTGACATGTGTAATGTTGCACCTGCTGTATTTGGCTGTTTGGAACATAACTGAAAATAATAGTTTATGATGCAGACCTGTGTGTTAACCAGTGAAACTGATCGGTGCTCTGTTTCAGACCCTCCTGGATTTTGTGCATTTTTTACATTTTCAGCAAAGCCATAGCAAAATCAAACAATTTTGGCTTCATCAAAATTGTTTGATTTTTCTGTTGCTTTATTGGAAATTTGTAATTTTGTTACGCTTTTTTGGCAGAAGTTATTTGATTAGGTGGGATTTGGTAAAACTTTGGTAAAACCAGCAAAGACGTGTAATTATTTTCTATGACTGTCTGCTCCACCAGTCTGCTCACTTAATTGAATTTCTCTGAAAGGCTTTATTAACAAAAAACAGGTGAGCTTACCTCCTGTGTGTTTTGGTGGACAGGTGGACTGTGTGACCCTGTGTGGAGACACTGCAGCAGCCTGCGAGTCCAAGATGAAGGCGGCTTTCCAAAGAGCCGAGCTCCATCACCCATGCGTGCTTCTGATGAGGAACCTACAGTTACTTGGCCAACGGCGAGACAGCACCGAACCCGACTCCAGAGTAGCATCGGCAGTCTGCCAGCTCATATCCGATGCCCACTCAAGGTAAAGTAACACGGAAATATGTGAAACTTTTGCAAGTCTTCGAGTCATTAAACCGAGACGGACTACAGACAATTGATTCACTGACTGAAATGATTAAAGGATGAAGAAAAACCATTGATATTGTAAATAAATCCAGATGAGAATTTTACCTGTCTTCTTTATTGCAGTGTAATCGTGGTTGGCTGTGTACGTGGTCAGCGGGATTTATCCTCAGATGTGATGCCAGCCTTTGTGCACCAGGTGGTGATGGAGAGTCCCACAGAGGAGCAGAGAAAAGCCATGCTAGCCAGCCTCAGTCAAGAGCTCCCTCTAGGAAAAGATGTTAATCTGGCCAAGATTGCTAAACAGACAGCGGTGAGGTCATCTTCAGTTCAACAGTCTGTTATACAAAGCTGTATGTTAACTTGCCATGTCTTATTAAAGATTGCCCTCAGGTTTGAAGTTTCTGGATTTAATCTGTAGGGATTCATTTTGGGAGATTTCTGTGCACTTCTCACTGGCGCTGGAAAAGCAGCACATCGGCGTCTACTGAAGAATTAGTGAGTTGTCTTTCGTTTTTGTTTTTTTTAATGCCAGCACTGCAGGGATACTTTCTCAACCTCAGATACATCACTAAAGCTTATAATTTCTGTGAGACTTATGTAAATTTTTTAAATTCCTCCCGCACACTTATTTTTTTATTTGTACCTGCCTGTGACTGTTTATAAAGCTTTTTTAAAAAGTTATTTTCCAAACAAACTAGTAGACTAATGGAAACCTGCACTAAACCTGGCCAGTCGGTTTCTATGGATGAATTAGAGAAGGCTGTAAATGAACCGAGCAGCTCCAGACGTTTGTTCTTGCTCTTGATCTTTTTTTTATAGTTTGGATACTGTGTCTTTTTATTTATATGTGCATTTATTACCAGTTTTGAACATGGATTTTGCCTGTGGTTGGTATAAAGGTTCAGAAACATTCCTGCACATTGTACATGCTTTAACATAATGGTATATGTATTTAAAAAAAAAAGACATGCTTGTAATAAGCAGCATTCAGATCAGAGTCAGAATAGCGCTTTTTTTGTTCGTCTGAAACTGACTGATGTTAATTTAGACTTTCAAATTGAGATATGTCACTAAATATGAATGCTTAATGAGCACGCATGACTCTGCACATTCTTTCAGTCTTTACAGAGGAGGATGTCATTTTTAGCCACCTCCACCTCCTTCTGACTGAGTGCTGTATTGCAGTTGTAATTAAAAAAATACTGCCACGTCTCCTCCATTACCTTTATCTCCATAACCATTTTGTTGTTGATGTCTGCTTTGTCGTGTAGTTATCCACATGGGGCCACTGCTCAGGAAGAGGAAGACCTGTGTGTGTTTGGTGTGACTATTACGGGAGCTGACTTCAACACAGCACTGGAGGCTCTGCAGGAGGCTCACTCCCAGGCAATCGGTGCACCAAAGGTTGGCCTCATTTAGAACAGTGTCATCAAAAGCATTGGGGATATGTTCTCTTTGCTGACCATATAGTAGTTTTGGCAGACACCTTTATTTATAGCCTCTTGCATTTATCTCATTTATACAACTGAGTAATTGAGTTTAAGGGCCTTGCTTAGGGGCCCAGGTGTGGCATCTTAGTGGTCCACTGAGCTACCACATCCCCCACATACACGCATGTATATATGTATCATGTATTCCACTTTGAATTTGTTTGAGCAGAAAACTTAACCAGAAAACTGGAAGTAATAGTGTTAGCCTTCGTGTACACATCTTTAAAACATTTAAAAAGACTCTTTCCTTGCATTTCCAGTGATATGAAGTGGAAATAAGGAACATTGCTCTCATCCAGAGCAAAACACTAACAGGTTTAAGAACAGCACAGAGTTAATATTATGCAATATCCATGAAATAACTTTCTTCCTGTTATAACTCATTTTCATCTCATTATTAGCCTCTCTTTTTTCTCTAGTGAAGTTAAGACAAAAATGCAGCTTCTGTTACAGAGTAACTGCACAAAGCACAAATCCTTCTGTCCTGAAGACTTTTCCCCATGTCTGAAAAGTTACAGCTTTATCTCTGACACAGAAAGTTCCTGTGTAAGATGTTCTCATAGGAACAATAATTTATTAGAACATTCAAGAATTCTACAGAGCTATCAGTGGTAGAAGTACAAATGAAAAAACATGCTGCTTGTGGAACTGGTAGCTAAATTAATCATTCTATTTATACTCTCAAGCTATAAGTCAGGACATAAGGTTTCCTGTTTGTGAATGACAGATCCCATCAGTGAAGTGGCAGGATGTGGGCGGTCTGCAGCAGGTCAAGAAGGAGATCCTGGATACCATCCAGCTCCCTCTGGAGCATCCAGAGCTGCTCTCACTGGGCCTAAGACGCTCTGGCCTGCTGCTCTATGGACCTCCAGGTACCGGCAAGACACTGCTGGCCAAAGCTGTGGCCACTGAGTGCTCCATGACCTTCCTCAGGTGGGGCTTTTTCTTCTCATAGTGCATGCTTTACACTTCTGTACCTCATTACAGGTTGTTGTGTATTTAACAATTCTACCTGCTCTAAAATCTTTGGGGCTTCAGGGTGTCATTAATCCAGATTGCTTTTGATTCCAGCGTCAAAGGTCCAGAGCTCATTAACATGTATGTTGGTCAGAGCGAGGAAAACATCAGAGAGGGTGAGAAACCGTTTAGAAATATTTTATAAATGCCTTAGTTGAGTATGAGAAAAAGTGCAGTTTGTAATAAAAGGTCTTTCTAGATTTTAATAACCATAAAAATAAAATAAAATAGAAAAGCTGTGATCATTATTTTACGTGCTTGATTGAGCTAGTCTTTAAAATTTCAGATTTCTGTTTAGATTTTTCTGGTCCTGAAAATAGTTTTATCTTTGTCCTCACTTCTTGTGTGTAGTTTGAGAGGGATTGGGGTGAGTTAGCATGAATGAGAAGTGACTTGTCAGTTTCATTGCAATTGCAGTTCAACTTGCAGACAGCAGAGGGCTCTAAAAAATACTATCTTCCCCTTTTAATCTTAATCTGAAGGGAGTGATAGTTTGCTTTGGCAAATTTAACAGAATCATTAAACACGGATTAAAAGTAACACCCTTTATGTCTCTGGAAGTGTTTTGCAAAGCTAGGACTGCAGCTCCTTGTATCATCTTCTTCGATGAGTTGGACTCTTTGGCCCCTAACCGAGGCCGCAGCGGAGATTCAGGAGGAGTGATGGACAGGTCTGTTTCTTGAACTCATGCACCAAACAAAACACACCAAAAGCAACCCCCACAAAGCCCCGCCCTCATGGCACAGAATAGTTTTACACCGCTCGCCTCAAACTAATGACACACTTACAGGCTCTATCCTCGTACTGACTTTTTTTTGTTCTTTTTTTTTTTTTTGAAAACTTAGCTAATTTTTCTAATTTGTGATCAGCTTCTTTGTGCTGTGCACAAATGCTCATAATTTGACATTAAGTTTTATTACCTTGCAACGTTATACTCGTTATAGCTTGATGTAGACTATAAAACAATACCAGTGCTGCCTGTGTTTTTGTTGCTAGCACATCAGTGGATACAGATAATCCCAGTTTACTCTCCACAAGCACTACTCCAACCCAGTCCTCAACAACTGCCCCATCTATCAGCTATTTTATCCCCTGTCCAGGCGGTTAGTGATTTTGAATAACGACCAATCCCAGCCAGTATTAGCTAATTACCCAAAGTGTGCTTTCGGTAATATATTCCACACATTTAATCATTTCAGGTAATGCACATGACCAAAGGTCACCTTACTCTGTTCTGTGTGATGCATGCTTCTGTTTCACATGTAGGACATGTGCCATGTATTTACTTTGTGTGGTTTTATTAACTGGAAAGCGGCATGTGACAGGGGGTGGGGGTGGGGGGGGTTCAATATCACTGATTGCCCACCTATTATTTATACCAGCCAAGCCTAATTTAATTGACTGGATCTGGTCCTGTAATCCATTGTGTGCTGATGGATTTATATGCAAAGTATCAGAGTTGACCTGTGTCCCAAATGGGCAGGGATGACGTGCTTTCTGATTGTCCGCTATACTGGCAGGGTCGTGTCACAGCTCTTATCTGAGCTCGATGGCCTGCATTCATCTACGGACGTCTTTGTGATTGGAGCAACCAACCGACCAGACTTACTGGACCAGTCGCTGCTCAGACCCGGCAGGTAAACAATGACCGTCTGTTGCAGGTCCTCACACGTGTCTATACTCCTGATTTGTTATCTTGAGTGTATACTGAGTCTGCACTCTATTATTTCTCTTCTAGGTTTGATAAATTAGTGTATGTTGGCATTAACGAAGACAAGGAATCACAGCTGCAAGTGCTGAAGGCTATATTACGAAAGTGAGTAATAAAATGTTAAAAATGTCATTGTATGTGTTGTGTTCAAGTTGTTTTACAAATGATCTACAGAAATAAGGTATACGGTTTGATGAGAAGCGAATAATGACATTGGGACACAAGGTGGCTGAGGCAAAGCGGGCTTACTGTTACCATCCCGAATCGGAATATTTTCCAATAACGTTATATTCCGAATTGCTTTATTTTTCTTATTTCACAGCAATTTGCCAATGATGCAAATATATTTACCTCTTACAGAATGACTTGTCGCTTTTTAAAATTATTTATAGAACACACAAAACAAGTTCCTGTTATCACAGGTAACAGTCATTTTCTACCTGCTTCACAAGTTAATAAGAAAAACACACCGGGTCATTCTACGATAAAACCGGGAAAATAATACTAAACGTCTTTGTCCTGAAGACGTTCTGACTCCTCTGAAGAGCTGTTTCAGGACACTTCTTCAACGAATATTTAATATTTATTTAACTCTGGGATTAGTCTGGTCGCCGGGATTGCTGTCCAATCCATGCTGTTATAGAAAATTAATAAACACCTTCTCACCAATCAGATTTAAGAATTGGTTTAATAATGTCACATAATTAAGTTGTTGTTGTGTGTATTTGTGAACTGAGCACACAGGGGAAGGTGTTGAACAGTGAACAGGAAGCAGTGAGCGTAGAAACTTGTTGGCAGATGGGCCAAGTATCAAATGTATGCGTTCTCATTAACATTACACCATTAGAGCTGGCTGCCACTTCAGCTTAAATTGGCTTCGAAAAGAATGTTACAAGCCAAACACGCTTTCCATAACACGATTGGCAGTCTTGTGGAGGTAGGAATCGATCCTTTGTGCCACACAAATGCGTTATAATTAGGAATGAATATAGTTTTGTCTCAAAATGACTGAAAAATTCCAGATATTTCCTTGTTTCCTTTACAGTTTTTAGATACACCTAATAAACATGATGGTCAATTAATTCATGAGTGCTCTTATATAAAACAATGCTTTTCCGACACATAATTTATTAAAATGTATGCAAATTATTATTTTTTTGATCATTTCTGAATACTGATTTTTCCGTCCAGAGTGCTCTGGATTTATATTCTGTTCTGAACAAGGATTTTCATTTAACTGCTTCTAAATATATTCAGTGTCACATTAATACCGGGCAAATTTGAATCCCATTTATCAACATTATTTAAATATTTAGGTTTTTTTAGGGTATTCACAGTCCTTCTAACAGACTGAACCTTACTGAAATTCATTATAAAACTTAACCTACTGCTTTTCCTTTAACCTTCACTAATTAATTGCAAAAGGATTCGACTTATCCTGTTTGTTTATTATGATCTGTTTTACACTGAAATAAAACCTGATTTCTACTGAGATTTTAGAAAGTTTCCCTAAACCTGTTAACTGTATTTTCCTAGTATATATTTTATGCTCTTGGTCAAGTGTGTGAATGCAGTTTGTGTGCTTGTGTGTCTGTTCTTAGGTTTAAGGTGGACCCTAGTGTCAGCCTGTCAGAAATAGTGGAGCGCTGTCCACTTCAGCTGACGGGAGCCGATCTATACGCGCTCTGCTCTGATGCCATGATGTCTGCTATTAAGAGGAAGATTTTACACGTCACTGAAGGTTCATTGACAATGTTCTTTATTGATTTTTTACTAGCCATGAAGAATATTCAGCACATGGTAAATTCCTTTAATGCTATTTTATGATCTGTAAAAAAAAAACAAAAAACCCAACACTTCCACGTCACTATTTCTTCATTCATTCGAAGGACATTTTCTAATTTCATGTTGCCTTGAGCAGCGTGTTATTTATTTCTGACGTGCTCGGTGGTGAGAGCAGCAGCTTTAATTTGTTCATTCAACTGAGTTGCTTGCTGATGGATTAAACAAATAGCCTTTCTAAAACACATCCGGATCACGCTGTTTTGATTCATCGGTCGTGTACAGCTCAGTGAAAACGTCGATACAAAGCCCAGTTCACGGCATCCGTGTAGAGTTTCCCAGGGGAGGTGAAGACATCCGAGATGTTAACTCTCTTTGTTGACTCCTTTCCTCACCAGCTGAGACATTACAGCAAGACAATAAAGGAGAAAGGAGACGGCTGTCGTTTCTGTTGTTTCAGAAGTATCTGAGTAAAAAAAAAATCAATATGGAAGTTTATTGGGAGAAATAAAAAATCGTTGCAGGCAGTAGAACATCTTTCTCTTTCTCAGCTCTTTATTCATTTTGTCATTTTCCTAACTTTTCTGATTCATTCTCTCTCTCTCTCTCTCTCTCTTTCTCTCTCTTTTTCTCTTTCTCTTTCTGTCTCCCCCCTTTTTTCACCTGCTTTTTTTCCCCTTCTTCTGTCTCGTCTTGTCCCAGGTCTGGAGTCAGAGGACGCGCCACTCTCTCTGTGTGCCAAGGACTTCAGCCATGCTCTGGACATCCTGCAGCCATCTGTGACTGAGGAGGAGCTGCACAAGTACAAACTCATCCAGCAAAAACTCACTGCAAAGTAACACCATCACCAACACAACCAGCACTGCAGACCCAGGCAGAAAATCTCCTGCATATCACGTCACTCTTCACCTCCGTCTCTGTGCTGTTCCAGATTCCCTACAGCCTGCTGGTTCAGAGCGGATCCGGTCCGCTGTATCCTGTAACGCAATCTCTTTCTTTAAACTTTCAGCTAATTTGAAAAATGACATTTCACCACACTACTCTTCCAAATCGATTTACGAAACATTCCACAGCTTAGTTTCCACTTAAGGATCTCTACTGGGAATTGATTCAGCACAACCATTACAGGCTACCAAATGTGAAAGAGCGAGTTTCTGTGTCGCATCTCAGCCAAAAGTAAAGCTATAACTTTTTTTTTCTGAAAAAATTTGAAAAAAAAAAAATCAGATTTCATTCTGACCCACAGGACATTCCGAAACATATTTGATTACGAAGAAAATAACATGATCTTAATAGCCATGATCTTAATCAACAACCTGATCAAAGTGTAAAATTCACTGCGCTAAAACATAACAAACAAAACCCCATGCGGAATTTACTTCGAATAAGTAACAGTTAATTTTTTATTTTTTATTATTTTTTATACATCCAGCATGATTTAAGTGTAAACTCCGAGCTCTCAGTTGAGCCACAACACATAATCATAATTTTGTTCTTAAATCTGACTTTTTTTTTTAACAAGTAGAAAAATCTTACTCAGCTAACGAGACATCTTAATTGTCTAGGTTATATTTACTACATGATCTTTACAGATGATTAGCCTAGGCAAGTTTAAAAAGTTGATAAACCATTTCTACATCATATTTATGTATTCTTAAAACAAAAATGTTGAAATTTGTCATAGGTAGAAAAACCTTTCACCAAAATCTTGTCAACTGATTTGTCAGCTGTAGCAGCATGACATGTTTTCTGAAAAGTAAAAGTCCAAATATTTTACCAAATTGGGAGATTCTGCTGTGACCAAAAAATGTTGACAGCAGCCTAATTTGTGACCTAAAACAAAAAATTACAGCTACAGAAATGTAACTACATTAAAAAGTGTCACATCATTAATTAAATATCATTTCTAGCATTTATTTATAATAACATAATTTATGCATTGCTTATGAATGTTTTATGAAGGCCCAATGTACAGTACTGTACCGAGAGATACCACGTTTTCTGACTACAAGCTAACGCTTCTTTCTGGATTTAATTTCCACTGAAATGACAGAAGCATTCAGCTTTAAAATACATCCAGAAAAATTAGCAAGCTTCATGAAGCAAGCTTAGAATAATAAGTTAATCATAACTGTAGTGTTTAATGTGATGCTCGGCTTGATGTTTGCAACGCTTTTGGGAGAAAGTCGTACAAACAATCTGCTCAATTTTTTTTTTTAATTCATATGCTTTGCAGGTTAATTCTATGCTCTCTGTTGATGGTGTGAAAGCAGAATGATCTAATAGAGGATCTGAGAACTAACAGGCTTAAATAGATTTCGGTTACACTTTATATTAAGCGAGAATGTAATTTATTAGATAATTCATTTAATTTGCTGTGCAAATGATTTTGTCTGGGTATACCGAGCAAGAGACTTGGATTTATGCTTTTTTTTTTTCTTTTTTTTTTCTTTTTTAATAAATATAAAAGTGGTAGTGCAATAAACAGTTATGTCTGTTTTAAATTGTTGGTGTTTTGTGTAGTTTTTACTGCTTGGTCATTATGTTGTCATGACGTATTCTTTATACTTATAAAGGACCAATAGGACAGCTTAATATAAAGTGTTACCGTGTTTATTTGATGGACGTTTGTATGTACAGTACATGTATGTAAAATCTGTAGAGAGATGAGAAAGGAAACATTTGTTTCTGCTGGAGCTGGAGCTAAGATGAATCCTAAAAGACAGTTTGAACGTAAAAAAAAAAAACAGAATTCAAATAAGAAAATAGCATCGATTAATAAGTTCATTGTATATCTTTCAAACCATGCAAGCTTCTTTGAAAAAAAATTTGTAGTGCTCTCTGGTTAAGTCCAGACTTTGCAACAATTACTGCTGCTTGTGCCTTACACTGTACATAGTAAAATGTATTGCATAGTAATGTCCTGTGTTCAAGCAATTATGATTAAGGCAGTTTTGTGAAATGGACGATGTGTTCAGTTAATGTTCTGGTCATTATCTGTAGCATAAAGTGCCTTTAATAAGTATTCGCCCCCCTTGAATTTTTCTACATTTTGTATTTACTTTCTGGAAATGACATGGATTTAATCAAAATTATATGTCATGGATATACAAGAATATATACCATAATACTGAAGAGGCCTGACATTTTCAATATAGGTTCGTGAAAGGCCCCCAAGTTTGTTAGGGAACGTACCTAAACAACTAGCTTCATGAAAACCTATGAGGTATCTGTACAACATCTGTAAAAGTTAATCAGGGTTTGGTTATAAATAAAATTCTCAAACATGCCACACTGCACCATGAAAACCATTATTAAGAACTGAGAGAATCTGGCTTATCTGTGAGAGAAGGATGTCTGCCAAAAGTCAGTTACTGGGTAAAAATATGATAAGTCACACATGTAAGCAGCTCCAAGTTGTAACACTACTAAATGTAGAAAAGTTCAAGAGGGAGGCCGAATACTTGTGCAAGGCACTTTTTCTGTCTCGGATAACAAGTCGTTGCCTGGAAAATATGCACTTTTTAAAAACAATTCTCATCTATAAATTCACTCACACAATCAGAACAAGTTAAAAAGAAAATCTCTGACAGGAAGTGAAGGAATAGAATTTCTGAATAGCATTTCTGTTTAACCAAGTGTTTGTCACTACAATGGAAAATAATATACAGTCACACACAGCATAGCATCATTAAAAATAACACGTGTATTTTTAAAGAGGAGGGATCTTCAGATGGCTGGATATAGGGTACAGACGGGCCAAGATTTTATCCAGGAGGTCTGGACCTTTGTGAAACCCTTGCTTTCCATCCTCGCTTTGGTTTGCTGTGAGTTTTAGTTCATTGAGAAGACACAGATTGGTAAATTAGGTCCTCTGTGTCTTGAGCTTCTTCCATTTCTACAGTATTCAGCACAGATCTCCAGGTTTAGGATACAGTTGAGATGTGGCAAGCGATTTCAGGTTCTGTGACAGAAAGAAGTTTAAGCGATCTTAAAATTTTACCCTCCAGTAACGGTGTCATTTCTGATGGAACATTCACACTGAATCTGCATCTGAGAAAATGAGAGATAAGGCAAACACGGATATAGGAATGCTCATACCTCAATTTATTCCTGTTTGTGTCACAATTCTGCTCAGACTTTTTTCCATTATTTACCTGGTGAATGTTATTTCTTGAAATAGGATGTGTTGCTGCATCAGAATCACAGCTTCCAGGTCTGATTTTCATCCCCATGCTATATGGGTACTTTTTTTGTATACGTTTTGTGGTGGTGTCCAGAAGACAAGTCATATTCTGTGGATATTTCACTAAATACGCCAGCCAGTGCACAAGACTTCCTCAACACATATGGTGTCTTGAAATATACCTGCCTGATTGGATACACGATTGGCCAAGGTCGGGTTGAGGTAGGTTAGCTAACGTTTGCTAATTGTGCATATCTAAATTTCTAACTGTGCTCATTTGGGCTTAAACATGCCTTAAACAATATTTCACATTATGGACTGAAATGCAGTTAAATAGTAGCTTTGATTTCCAAAGGAAGTTCTCTAACAGCAGAGGAGTGGAGGAAGTAACTGGTGCACATCAGATAGCAGTAAGCCAAAAGGAGTGTTGATCCTGAAACAAGTTTCAGTTGATTAAATCTCGTTCACCGGTTTCACCTCATGAGCCTGGTTGATATAATATAGTTATAAAAGGCTCTGGTTTTGATCCTAGGCTTTACCCTGACATGCACAAATAGCCATATTTACCGCTTATGTGGCCTTTGCTACTTTTGTGCGCTTCATCCTTTTCCTTCTCATGAGGGTGACTTGAGGCCTCTTCAAACCTGCGATGAGCAGCAGCAGTCTTGGTCGAGACTTGGTCAGCCAGCTCCTCAGTAGCGCCCCCTTGGGAAACCTTAAACAGAGAACCATGGTAAATCTGTCATGTTGCAGGGAACAAAAAATAAATTTTATTGATATACATTATACTATAGATAATGGCTGCACTTGATACTTTTTTCCAAGCATTTGTTTTGGGTGTGGCTCATGTGAGAGCTGCTGAATAAAAATGAATGTTTTTACTTTAATGAACACATACCATCAGGATAAATTTCCACCCTTTTTTAACCTTGGATTTGTTTTATGGCCATGAAACATGATTTGATTCAGGCACACCTTTTACATTTTTTTACACTTCATCCTATTTGCAGAGGTTATATAAATAAATAGCTACAGTTACCGATAATTAAAATGAATGTAGGTTTACATTCTGTTCTTGAAATACATTGCACATGAAATTAGGATAGTTTAATGTGTTTAATATCCTGGAAAGACCCTGCAGCTCCTCATCAGCTCTGCATGTTCCACTGTAATATGTGATGATGATGATAGACACCATGTTGGTGATGTATTACTGTAGTAGGATTCATTTAGTTAATTGCATTAACAAACCATAGGCTCAGTAAGCTTCTAGACATCTTTTCTTATATCATGGCGAAGAGATGATTCTCATGAAGTAATGTGTACTAGCGGCAAACATTGTCCTCTTTTCCTGCATGTTTAAATGATCTACTTTTAAACAAAGATGTTAAGAATTATCAAGGCATTGTCTTATCAAGAAGAAGGTGTTTATTAATAATCTACAACAGCAGCTCCATCGGTAGTTCCAGTTACAAGAAATATCACAACCATACACGTGCTAATGTACTTTTGCTACGATGTGATCATTTCTGTAGTAACAATTTATGCTGACTTATATGGCAGATAATGCACATCCATTTGATTAATTGATTTTTTTGACATTTTGAACACACCCATAAATTCTTGAGGAATCATATTCATTGGCTGTACAGCTCATATAATATAAATGATAACAGGAACTAACCTGTTTTGCTGACATTCCACAGCATTAAATGTAACCATAAATTCCTGTGGTATAAGAGGATTAAAACACACTGGAAGATGATCAACAGTTACATGAATTCTGTTTTGTAATGGGCCATATTTACGTTTACTGTATTTGGCAGACCCTGTTATCTGGAGTGACTTAAATTTCATTTCATTTTATACAACTCAGCAATTGAGCGTTAAGGGCCTTGATCATTGGCCCAGCAGTGACAGATTGGTGGACCTGGGATTCAAACTGACAACCTTCCAATCAGTAGTCGAACACCTTATCCACTAATCTCCATCCCCCAAGCTTTGTAAATGAATACATTGACATTTATGGCATTTGGTAGATACCCTTATCTACAGCGACAAACATTTTTACAAAACCGAGCAACTGAGGGTTAAGGGCCTTGCTCAGTGGTCCAGCAGTGGTGGCTTATTGGACCTGGGGTTTGAACTCATGATCTGTAGACCAAGCCTTAACTACCGAGCTACCATATCCCAAATCACGTCACCATGTTGATGATGAATTTTCTTATAACAACAGCCTTTTGTGGCTGTTGGGGGTTGAAACTTGCAACATATTTGTTTTTTTCTTATGCATATTAAAAGCATCTATCTTATTTCTTGTTACATACTTTTTTTTCTGTCTTAATGTCCTGTAATTCAGCAGTCAGAGTAATTCTGACTATTCTGTGGTGACGCTATAAAAATGAAACAAAGTCATTTGTGTTCCATAATCAGCCAGTGCATAGCGTCCTTGCAATAATGCTTCATATCATACAATGTTCTGATCTGTCCTAATAGCCCCATCCATATCTCACCTAAATCTCAGAGCAATACTTCAACCAGCATCACTCCCCAATGAAGCAACATAACAATCATTTTAGACTCCTGAATAGCAGAACCTTCAGTCCCCAAGCTCTTTCTTTGCAAATAGCAGTTTTGTAGAAGGTTTTATTACTTTGAATAATGTCATTGTATTTATAGGTGTGTTTGCTGTCACAGCTCCACAACTTCTGACTGCTGAACAGGAAGGAAAACCTCCAATTGTTCAACTTTTGCTGGTCATTCACTAGCAGAGAGATCTAGTAACGTTTAGACGTGCTACGGCCTTGCTGGAGCCATTGTTGTGACCCTCACAGGCTTCATGGTAAATGTTATGATAGCAACATTGTTTAGCAGCCATCTTTTTTTTCTTGCCTGGCAGTAGAACTATTCAAGACATGGTCTGTCATGAGAAAAGGGGTTGGGATGATGTCAGGGGATATTTGTGTAGAATATTTTATTTGTTAAGGAGAACTCAGGGGTGTGTATGTTGGATAAGGCAACTATCTTGACTATATTGTGCCACTTCCACTGCTTCCTTTCAATCCCAATAACTGAGTCAAATCGCAACACGGTCACGATGGTGTCTTCTCAAATAAATCAATAAATTCAAATTTCAAATAAATGAATTTTAATAGTTCTGGAGCTCCATGTCAACCCCTTTTTTGGTAACGGTCCTGGTCAGATCAGTACACACACATAACCCGTTCTTACTCATCCACATTGACCCAAATGGAATGCCCTAATATTTTCCAGAAACAATTTTATATCCTGAAGAAACATGTAACTTTGGATTCTTTCGAGCCCAGTGATATTGTTGTCTCTGCTACTGTACAGAGCTCTTCCATCTGTGAAGCAGGATAACCTTTGATTTCCTGGTTCTTATTGGCTTTGTTTTAGCCAATAGCAATTTGCTCATTTATTGACTTTACAAATGATTAGCAAATGCATAGACTTAATGCATAGACAAATGCAAAAAAAATTAAAATAAAATCGAGACATTTCATTTTATATTGATGCTGCAAAACTGTGCCTCCATATGCAGGTTATTAAAAACAAGAATTATTTAACATGAATCTCACACTTGCAGAATTTCATGTAGCACCTGAAGCATAAATATACTTGAATGTGTTCAGGTTTTCACGATCAACTCAAACAGGTCTGTTCCATTCACTCTGATTTCATTCACACTTAATTTGTATCCACATTTCAGTACAAAGCTTTATAGTTCCTGCTTTGTCCCTTATTATATATATACATATATTTTCCAAACACAGTATATAAGAAAGAGAAAATGGACTGTAGTACTTACCAATTGACCCCACACATTTGTTAGGTTATACCCCCTGTGTCCTTGCTAAGGCACATGTATCCTAATGGAGTTTTTTTTTACACACTCACTAGAAAGTTCAACCAGGATGAGAAAAACAAATCTGCTGGATAATAGGAGGCCATGAAGTCCATGGGGTACAGTGGGATGGGGTGAGTGAGGATGATGGGTAGGGGAGGGGGGTGTTTTTAAAAAAGCAGGGTCCACTCAGCACTTCTCCCTGTGGGCAACAACGGATGATCCCAATCTCTCTACCAATCAGGTTGCTCACCTCGCCTGTTTCTATGACATCCAGCATGGGAGCAGTTTAAAAAAAAAAGTGCAGAGAGAGGTTAGCCAAAGTGCTACATGGGTAAAACAAATTCCTATAAATATATTTAGTTATTTATATTATGTTAAATAGTACAATTAATTTGTTACTGTATATTTTGTATCTGTACTTTTTTTTACTGTAAGTTTTCCTTCATTTAAGGTTTTGACTTTAGTTAAAAAGAAAACCTTCTGCTTTATACTCGTTCCATTTTAAAACTGACCCATACTGTGTAACCTACTAATATTTTTTTAAAAGGCTTTTTTATTCTGCCTGCTCCAATCTATTAAAGTTAACAGCTCTAAACTCAAATTATGGGCATTAGGGATATATTTGAATATGTAGTACACTATTAACAGATAATGTCTTCTAAACAAATACAGATACAGATAGGAAATGCATTATTCTATTTGTGGACCAAGAACAATAATCTACATGAGCAGAATTAAAAAAATATATATATTATTTTTATTATTTAGCCATGTTCAAGCTATTAAAATTCCTAACAGCTCTGAACTCAAATGGCATTACGGATATATCTGAATATGAATACAATATTAGCAGATAATGTGTTCTAAATGAATACAGATACAAATAGCATCTGCACTATTCTTTTTTGTACCAACAAAAATAATATCTGCATGAGCAGAATTAAAAAACATTTCCTGTGTACAAGAATGTTCTGGTGAAGCCACACCCACTTCAGATTATTTTGAGCAGTGAACAGATAATGATACATTGCATTATACCTCTAACATACATACAAGTAATCAGAGGGTCATGAGTTTAAATCCCAGCACCACCAAAATTCCCCTTTTTTGGCTCTCTGGTCCAGGGATGCCATGTCATAACTGAACCAGCTGTTTGAGACCAGCATCTTCCAGTTTTTTTGGATGTGTAAAGAAAACAATTTCACCATACTCTATTTATATATCTGACAATTCTAAAAGCTTGAGGTTTATTAGGTTAGTCAGGGTCACATATTGCATTTCACATCATATTTTCATGAACATAAAGCTTACTTTACACTAAAAGCTTCATAATCTGTGCACTTTTACAACATCTGTATTTATTATAAACATGTGTTACTACTCTATATGATCACATAAATATTATTAAGTTCATAATCCATAGAACTATACAGAGAATTGTAAATTAACACAACCCCGTCCACATCTCAGAAGATCCCAAGTATCCCTTAACAGAAGACAGAAATGGCATGCTTCCTAACAATTTCACTAGTCACTCTCTGCAGTGTTAGTAACTATCTGCAGTCTTAGTTTTACGCTTACTGTATTTCAAAATGAATGAAAAACTATAGAAAAAATTCAAGATAATTGCAGCTGTAGTGTATTCCCTTCACTGTAGGGGGAGATGTAACATTAATCCACCACAGAAAGCCATGGCTACGGGATACTCCAGGGTTGGTCTCTCATCTGCAGCGCTCAAGGGGGCTTACTACTGCAATGAGAGAAAGAAAGAGAGAGAGAGAGGGAGGAGGGGAGGTGAGGGGAGGGGAGGGGAGGAGGGGAGGCGAGGCGAGGCGAGGCGAGACAGGGAAGTATGGTGGGACATTGGCACTGCATTGCAGATCAACAAATGGGAACAGGACAGAAACAATGCAGTTGTGAATGTGGGCTCTTCCACATGCAATAGTCTAATATTGGTAGAGTTAAAAAGGGGTAAAAAAAAATTTTGTGAAAAAGGTTTCGCAATATCATTTTTATTTAGACATATTTCATACTCCACTTGCAGCTGTGAGCAAAGTTTTTTGTTTGTTTTGAATGGGAAACTTCATCCCGTGTGATATTTTTTAACAGGTTATTTGTTCATGCTTGACTATGAATTTAAACCAATCTTTTTATTAATAGAAAGTAGCATGTATCACAGTATGCACATCAGTGATCAAGCCATAAAAGGAACTAAAGAGAAAAAAGAGAAAAAAGAAACCTTTAAGAGCTGAAAATTTGAGTGACAGCCAGCTGTCATTTCACAAGATGAGGCTTAGATAATCTCTCTCAAGTGCTTTGAATGCTGTTTCCTCTCCAGCACCATCACTGCAGACTCTACACATCAAATCATTCATTTGATGTAATCCACATAATATGTAACTTATGTGCAATCTTCTGAAATCCAACTTCTTTCATAAAATCACAGTTTACTCTTACTTTCACAATAAAAAAGAAGTTGAACTGGGTGAAAACTATTACAACGCTAAACGTATTAGTCATCATTCAGAATATAGGACTGATGGAATAAAGTCTTCAGAAAATTTTGAATTAATCAGGCTGTTCTAGATCTTGCATATTACAATCAAATATCTGCCCAGATTATTAGGAACCCATAAACTGCCTATGACCGACATTCTTCAGGTGGTGAATGGCTCTCAGAACAGAAGTGACAGTGAAATCAGGTGCAACAACAGTGCTAACAACAGATTTTGAACACCTTATTGTCACTGCTGAGCTGAGAAAACAATCTGAGCATGGACAAATAAGATACGTTGCAGTCTCTCAGAATAATCGTACACTCTGTACACCAGGGTGAGCTGGGTGTATCCAGTTAATTGCCAATATGTCATATAGTCAGTGTTTTTAACCCCAGCTCCACTGATGAAATTGATACACACCCACTGCTCTGGGAAATTAGTTTTATGTCTAATGGTGGTGCTTTTTCATTTATGGATGGGGAAAGAGGAGAACTGACAAACTGTCCGTTGCACCAACTACATACCTAAAAAATTCAAATCTATATAGTATGATTTAAAAACAAACCCATACTGTATATATTGAGGGAGAACCTTATCAAAGACACACAGCTGACCAGATCCTTGCAACAACACGCTAGCAACCATGTACTGACGTCGACATTCGTAGCATGTGTTTCTGGTACTAGTATTAGTCACAGCAGTGATGTTGTAGTCTCTGACCAAATAATAACAATAATTAACCAAGTAAAACTGACCCTAAAAGGCAGCTGTTGTCTTATACATGAGTGTAGTGTATGTGTATAGATACCGTACACCACACATTGGCCCTTGTCACCGTTGTTCAGATCTTGCACTTTTTCCTGCATCTAACACATCAACTTCAAGAACTGACTGTTCACTTGCTAATATATCCCACCCCTTAACAGTGCCATTGCATTTTATTCACCTCACCTCTCAGTTGTTTTAATGTTGTCTGATTGCTTTGTTGCTTAATTGCCTTAAGATTTCTTCAAAAGTATCACAAACCTAAGAAAAACCTCTAGCTTTAAACTCTGATATCCTAACAGTGTTCTGTACTACACATTCTGACAGTATATGACGTGCCCTTCGTTCTAGCACTGTTATCACTCCCTTGCTGAATTCCTCCTCCATGTCTGTTTGGAGAAATCCCCACGTCTATTAATTCCTTCCACTTAAATTGGATCTGTTATGTTATAAATATTAGGTTATGTCTAGTCTATATGTCCTATAAATTGACTTACTGTGTAAATGTAGGTAACTTGCTAGTGCATAAACGAATACTTATACGTACCTACATTTGGCAGATGTCATTATCCAGAGATCTGCAGTGGCAGCATGGTGGACATGTATTCAAACTCACAGTTTGCACTAGATAGGTTGACAAACATATCAGGAGATTGTCTACGGTCAGTAATGATATTTAAACTGCATCTTAAGAAGTGAACTATATTGTAGGTGTTCCTGATAAAATGGTGGCTCGGTATATAGATAATTTAGGCTGAAGCTCTTTTGCAGTTAGAGAAATGGAAAAATTATAGATATAAATTCATAGGTATTCCATCAGGCAAGTTAAAGCTGCAGAGTGCTATGTTGTATGATTTGTTTGTCCAATAAAATAATTTGCTAGGCTAAAGAGTGGATAATGTAATATAATAATGTATGGTGGTATAGCTAGTAAATGGTATTTAGTGATTTAAGTGAAGCAAACAATTAATTATGTTATGATTATTAGTTTTTTAAACAAAGTTTCTAATATAGTTAATGTGGTGTATCATGTTTTTGCTCTTAACAAAATTCACCTAGCCAACATTTAAGAAATGAGATGAAGTGGTGTGTCACAAGTGAAGTAACTGTCAAGTGTGAGCCTTCCAAGTGAGCCTTACAAGTCAGCTGTTAATTGTTGTTTTTTAATGCAGTGTTACTGAATTAATATGAAAAAAATCATCAATGAGATGTGCCTCAGTCTGTGTGTTGAGCAGCAATCAGTAAGATTCAGAACAAGTAGCTTGTGCTACAGTTACAGAACTGACATTCGACACACCCCTGCTAAATGACTCGCGTTTAAATATAGCTACATCCCAAAAGATTTTTTTGTAGAGTAACTAGTAGGGTGATTTTCTTGTTCATTTTTTAAATACAAAAGAACCTACAAAGAACAGGCAAATTCAAATAAAAGGAAATAATAGCCTGGACTTGAAGTCTACTTGTCCCAGATGCCCTTGCTGCTGATTTGTCCACTCCTGAATTCTTTAAAGTACAGTTTGCTAAATTTTTATTAACCCTGAGAGTCTACTGATCTAAAGAGGCTAATTAGATGTAGAGAAATGAATAAGATGTAGACAGCCTAAAATAATGTCTGCCAATGTCAAGGTCAGGACATGTGGTGAACATTTGTGTAACCATTACTGCTTGTGATTTTAGTTTACCTTTAAATGAATGTAATTAAGGGAGTCTAAGACTGTGATAATTAGAGCCAGAGAGACTCAGGTGATTAGTATGAGACATCGACTCTCAGTTTAATCAGATGCCTGCCCCAGAACACTCGGCAGATGAGACAGGCTCTGTGGCTTTAATCAGATTACTGTAGCCATCAGAGAAAATAGAGCTACTTAAACTGCACTGGCAATCACACAAGAAGAGGGACAACAAGTGCAGAGACATACACAGCAGCGCACCTGTTACTGGCCATACATTCAGGTTTAACTCTGATGATTTATACCACAGTACTGTTCAATTCCCAAATCAAACAGAGTTGATTCTATAACAGCATGACTCCTTCAGTAGCTATGGCTGTGAAATAAATGATAGGTTTATATTAATATTCTCATTCTTATGCATTATTGTTTCCATAGAAACGGCAAATTCAAAAAACATGTATTAGAATAGAAGCCTTTATTTTGTCACATCATCATTAAAGCACAGTGAAATTCTTTATTCGCATACCCTAACTTTGAAGGTTGAAGTCAGAGAACAGCGTCAGCCATGATACCGCACCCCTGGTGTTAAGGGTTAAGGGCCTTGCCCGACAGTGGCAGTTTGGCAGTGCTGGGGATTGAACACTAATCATAAAATCAACAAGCCTTGACTACTTGAGATTATATCATTCTTTAACAACAACAAAAAGTCTATTTTCTCTATCTGCCTTGTGGCATATTGTATTGCCTGTTTACACTGTCTCTTTATACTAACAGTGTCTTTACACTGTTTTCACACATGCACTGTATGTTACTAGGTTAATTACACTTTTTAGCCCTTGCTTCTCTGTTGTCTTATGTGTCTCTGTCTCTTTATGGAGCACCATGTCCTGGAGACTTTATTTCATTTCACTATGAACTGCTTCAAAATGTCAAATATAGTCAAAATGACAATAAAAGCTTCTTGACATGACTTTTGACTTCAGGCTGTGATATGTAATTCCTAATGTGTTGTCTCTTTGCTATCTTCATGTGTGCATGTGAACTGAATTATGTCCAGAATGAATACAGGTTTGATATGTTAATCCTTTAATGAACAAATGTCCAGAGAATTCCAAAATACAAAATCGTTCATTTGAGCATTTAACATTTTGTATGAACAATCTGCATCCTTGTGCTTTTGTGTTTATACATTTATAGACAGGTTATAGACATTTCTTTTACAAAAGGATTATGTGAGAATGAGATAATGAGACGAAAGAACTCATGATAAGTCAGTTCTTTATTCATATCACTGAATAAAGAGTGTGGGGAATGAAGCATTGATTAAGCTGCAAGTGGAAATGCCATTCCTTTTCTATTTCTCTATAAAAATGCTCTTAAAATTGTAAAATCGATTTGCTGTATTTGTTTAGACATAAGATTGTGCTAAATGGATTTTTTAAAATTATTCTGTTTTGTTCGGTGAAATCCCAACTTATCCAATGCATTTTGAAAAAAACACCAAAGTGCAACTCAGCTGTCTTTGAGTTCATTATCTGACAGTCTGGCATATTTCATAGATCCATTGACATTCTATAATGACTACAATACTCTAAGTTTACAGTTTTATAATGCTGCTGTGAAAAATACAAATGGATATTTTACTCTCTGCTACAAACATTTCCTGAAACATACCTATATATTAAAATAAATTTTGAAGATTTCTTCCATCAAACTAATCCATATTGATGTTTCACATTCTTAAACACTGCTTTTTCAAACAGTGGCTCTCAATAGCATTAGCATTAACATTGTTCACTGAGGGTTCTTTGGATAACTCCTTTCATCCTTAAACAGGTGATATGCTTGAAGTCTCACTGATAAAGAAAAAGTTTCCTCACCTGGACAAACCTAAGCTCTAAGAGTGTACTGTACTGCACGGTTCTGCAATTTCCCCCACTCTAACCTGCTCACAATCATGTAAACAGTCATGTGACGAGCCCTGCGTTCCTGCAATGCTTAACACTCCTGTGCTGACTTCTGCCTCCATTTCCTCTTGAGGGAATCTCCACATCCATTAACGGCTGTTTAAATACTTTATGACATCTTGGCAGCTTGAGTGAAGTTTATATAGCTGTAGATTTCAGGAAAAAGGCTTAATGATGCAATCCTTTTTAAAATGCCAAAGACATTAAGGACAGAGTTTTATAGGATTGTAAACAGTATAACAACTAACATTTTGCACTGTTGCAAACTGTGTTCAATTTTTCACACTGTACCATAGATTATCAGCACCAATAATTAAGAGCACGGTTGCAGTATGCACTGTTATGTATTTTTGCCTGTTTATTTACAGGAATCTGTACTGACATTGTGACTGAACGCACCATTTAACACCTATCAAAAGCTGCTGTTATTTCCAAATAGAGAGTAACTGACTATGATCAATAATGTAGTGTAGTGAGGATATTGTCTGCCAGGTCACATTATTATACATTTATTGGAGGAAGCCCAATCCAATCTGGAGCCCCAAAACAAATGGTGCTCTTGGGCACTGTTCCCTTTCTGGCTTCAGGTTCAATCCAGCACACTGCAGCTGAGATTCGTGTAACGTAATTCAAAGTTTCCACTACTGCACAGTTTACAAATGTATTCATTTATTTGTTTATTTCCGGATGTTTAGCTTGTTCAATCTTGAAACCCTAATAACAAATGCTGAGACTGAATATATCAGATTTGTAGTTTATTGTCTAACTGGAAAACAGCAGTCATATGATATTTAAGGAAGGTCTGTGTGTCTTGCCTAATTATGGTCTTGGTCACTCAACACACCTACTACACTTACTGTCTATGTTACTAAAATAGCTATAATTTGTCTCAATTATTTTGGCCTTGAATGATTCAAAAAATGCACAGTCATTTTCGCTGTATAATATTTAATTTAGATAACATTCACATTGTGTTTTCCATTGTTTCTTTCTGATACCTCACACTGCATTTCTTTGCCAGCTAATTTCTACTGTGTGTTTACTATAAAGTTTTTTTTTCACCACTGCTATTACTTAAAAGCATCTTTAACTTTTTTTTAAATGATCTTGAAAGAAATCTCTTTTAAAAGAGGATTGCATTCACTTAAGTGTTTAATTCTTAAAATAAAATTCCTAGCTGATGGTGCTCTTGTTAAAGATGTCATGATACAGGATCAATGTGACAAAGGGTTTTGTTTTTCAGTGTGGTACGTTTTCTGCATTTCACTATTAAAAAGCAATATTGTATAGTATCCCATGTTCTTTTTTCATTAATGTGGTTGTTTTTCACTCTGGCATGGAATTATTCTCCAAAAAAAATGGTAGCTCTGACATTTATTTAAATTTACTTTCTTGCTTCCATAGTGCGGTTCTTTTGGAAGCTGTTACACTATCCTTCATGTACTGTAAAGGGATATTAAGCACTGTATTGGAACGCAGGGCTGGGACGTTAGAATCGAGAACACTGTGGTGTGCTATGCAGTGAGCCACTTATCGTGGCAAATGATACAATTGAACAGGTACCTTTGAATATACCTCAATCGAGAGCATTTAAAAAAAATCAACAAACTAATAAATACACTTGATCGTCTGGTGTGCAAACATATTAATCATTTATATGAATTATTATATAAAACTGCTTTAGATAGACTTGAAGTGCAAAATTAGCAATTTTTCGAAAGCAATAGCAATCCATATACAAATACAACTGATTCTCATGACAGAAAAAGTTACATGAAAACAAAAAGAGTGTATAAAAGCAGCAAAGTGCACTGAAAGTTTGTGTGAAGGTGTCGTTGGGGGCGGGGAGGTCAACGGGATAGGTAACAGAAAGCATGTTGATCGTGTTAGCGTGTTAAAAAAGACTGAGTGCATAATTACAAATCACATGCGTTTTTATTGTGACTAAGCTAAGCCTCATCCATGCATAGTTTCATTTCTGTTACCATCAGAGCATGCTCATCAGCAGGAATATAATCACCGTATTGCTTATACGCCTTATTAGTTATTTTCATTAATGAATTCTAATTTTATTAGTTTAATTAATAGTGCATCTCAGATATTTGATATTTTCATGATGATGAAAACACATTCGAGTATAATTTTTAGATGGGCCTATTAAATGTGTGTCGTAAAAGAAAAACAAATTCAGTCCAATTTTCAACAATTTGGAAAATTTGATCGATATACGATGTCACACAAACAACAATCTAAAGAAACTACATCATTCATACTACCAAATACCATTTTTATGGAATGACAGGTCACAAGACAGTACCATGTCTTACATTCTGCTACTTAACCTGAAATCATGTTGTTTTCTTGCTTTCTATTAAAAAAAACCCTGCCATGCATTAACCATTTGACATTCATTTCTGTAACAGTGAAATTCTTTTCACCGCTACACCGTTTACCTGCTGATTGTAATACATGTGGAAAAAATATATATATTTTTATTATTATTCTTAATTTTTAATATTGCCTTTTTAAGTGAGTAGGTCCAACTTACAGTGAAATGCATGAAGCAGAAAATCAAAGATGATGGAATCGTTATCGTTCTTAAAAGAAGTGAAAAAATATGTCTAAAGCTGAAAAAAATATGATTTGATATCGTAAACAAAGGCTAAAAGTTTTACAATGTATGAATGAATAGTCCTGTAGACCCACAAATGAAGGCCTCATCTCAGTAAATAACTAGCAAGACTTTCCTTACATACGCTCTGAAGAACACTTTTAGTCAAATGTTAAAATTAAACCATTTCAGCACTCACCCCATGGATCATACAATATCTCCAAATACACAGTTAAAGTGTCACGTCACACCTTTTTCACAGAACGAATGTTTATGAGAACATTTCGTTATCCTTGTCTGAATCTGGAGTCCCAGGTCGTGATATTTCATACAGGTGTGAGCATCCTGAAGTCTTACTTTCTTTGAGAAGTTGCAGCATCTCAGCTAGTTGTGCCTCCAGGACTGCCATGCGGTTGCTCAAGTAGTTGATGTCGCCTCTCAGTTCCTGCTTTAGCTCCAGCAAAGAAGCCTGCAGGTTGTGTTCAGGAATGGGATAGAAAGCTCGCTTCCCCTCAGCCTGCATGGGGCTCCTTTCCTGAGGGCTCCGGGCAGTTCCTTCACCAACGTTGTCCAGTCTCAGATCGCTCTTTGTGATGCCGCTATCGCACGAGTCTGTCTTCTTTAGTGACAGCTCGTCTTGCAGCTTAGTCCTGTCTGGAAGTGTCTCCATAGACTCAGCTTTGGAAACAGCACTCCAGGAAAGATCTGCCTTCCCTGCGGCTTCCTTAAATCTACCCCAAGCTTTGCCTTTGGTAGGTTCAGTGGATTTACTTCCTGTTTGGTTGACACTGTGACCTACAGGAGCATGAAGTTTGGCTCGGTTTGAGGTCCTTTGAGCAGGGTCTGAAGAATCTGAGGAGGAAGGAACGTCAGGTGTGGCAGGGCTCTCGGTTACCGTGACAATACTGGTTGTAACGCTCATTTCATGGACCATAGTTTTTTCCATCAGTACAGAACCTTTCTCTATGTCCAGTTCACCCTGATCAGCTCGCTCTGCTGCCAGCCGAGCCTCCTTCTGTTGACGGAAACGCTGGAAAAGACGCCGCACTGGATGATCTGGCGGAAGGTTGAGAGGGGCTTCATCCTTCCTTTTCCGCATCTCCTCTTCCTCACGCTTCACATCACTAATCTTGCGGAAAACTATCTGTAGGACAGGATTAAAACAGGAAAAGGTCAGCATAACTGTCCTGCACAATTTAAATGCAAGATGGGTGGGGCATTGGTGCAGCAGGAGCACTGCCACCACATACTACCCTATTTCCAGGTTACACACTGTGTGGAATTTCTGTGCCTGTTCTCCATGTGTCTGAATTGGTTTTCTCTGAATTCTCAAAGAAACATCTGAGCCTTAGGTGTGAAAGTGTCTTTGTGAATGTGTGTGTGGGTGTATGGGTGGGTGTGTGTGTTGTATGGGTTCCAGATGTTCACAAGAATCCACTGTGACCATGACCAGAAGAAATACGAAAGCTCAAGATGAATGAATATTCAGAAAAACAACAGTATGAGCTGTTATTAGAAAATAATCACCTTTGAGTGATGGTATTCATTACCCATTGACTAAAACTAAACAAAACTAAAAAAAAAAACCAGTTCAGAATTAACAGATTTAACTGCACCTTTGATAAATTAACTGAGAAAGAAAATTTATTTAATGAATGCAGAATCTGAATTGCTGCAACAGACTTTTTTATTTGAACATACTGTATGAACATACTGAATTATTTCACCTTTGTTGCTGTATATACTTAATTATTTCACCTTTGTTGTTCAACGTTATCAGTGCACAGGTTCGGTATTGACTGTGTTCTTACGCAAGTCTAAACCATTAGAGAACCATCAAACAAAACAGCTGTGCATAGTAAATGATGTGGAAGTCATGTTCTTCGACATAGATCTAGAAGGTGTTTGCTAACTAGGTACTGACTGTAATACACACACCTGCCCACCCACCAACACACACACGTCTGCTTCAAAGCAAATCATTATGGACTTCCTCCTACTTATGATGGACCTCTTAAGCTCTCAGACTGAAAAAGTGCACTTACAGTAAGTGAGTTATTCCCTTACCAGCCTTTCAAAGCCACATCAACTGTCAGACATTTTTCTTTGTTGTAACAATCCACTACATTTGCTCATGTGTGACACTTTTATACAAAGCAACATACAGATGAGCGGGTGAAAGTTATGTGTCTTTCTCAGGATCCTAATCACAGTTGTCTGGTTGTCCAGGGATTTGAACTCACTATCTGCTTATATGTAGTTTAAAGCCTTAACCGCTGATCCACAACATTCTCTGCTAAATAACAATAATGAATTCGAACAGTTCCTTAATGTAAAATGTGATATGACTTGCAGTCTGAAATACTGTCAAAGTTGCTGTTATAGAAAATTAATGAAAGACTCCTCAATATCTTATCAGAAACAAATTTGTGTATTTATATTTTTTGTGATAAGGAAGGAACAGCAGTGAAACCTAAAATATGTAATATCTTGTTTGGTACCAATTATATTTCTTTAATCTTCACAATTTTGTCATATACTAAATGTATAAATTTAAGCTTTCCTTTTCTTAACTCGTACTCTAAGTGTGGGATTTAGAGTGCACTGTTCAAGCTTGAGTGTTTAAGTCTGACTAGCCAGGAGGAGGCTCGGGCCACCCAGAACTCTGTGTAAAGGAATCTTAATTTAGCTGTCTCCTACCCTAGTTATAAAGTGAGGCCAAGCTAACTAAAAAAACACACGGAACAGAGATGACGTATTAAAAGGTAAAGCACCTGTGAAGGTACATTCTTATTAATGGTTCATGTAATATGGGACTTTCTAGAATTGTTGACTAGCAGCTCAGCATTGAGAACATCATAAATGTGACAAATAGAAAGTTAGGAATGCAGAGGCAGGGCTCTTGTGTTAATGAGGTTTGTGTATTCATTAGTTCCTGCCCAGGGAACGACTCAGAGCAGGCTTTGCTTATCCCAGAGGTCAATCATGGCACTCAGGTGCAACACCAACAAATCTGCTTATACATGGCCAGGGTGTGCAAACACAAATGAAATGATTAAATCTTCTTGGCTATCTTCGATCAGCACACTAAAACTGTTTGAAACTCTCTTTTTTATTTTGTCCAAAGGGCATGCACATTTTTGCACTCGGCTGTACATCCAAACTGGATTTAAATGGAACATGGCAGCTTTCCTATGCTATATTGCCATTTAGTGATATTATGTTCTTTCCTGGGACTCTCATATTTCACCAGCTTCAGGGCTAAAGATGATCAAGTGGAGGTCTGGTTCGGACAATCGGCTAGCATTTTAAAGCTGCTGAAATGGCAGCAAGAGGTTACAGCTCAGTGTGTGTCATTACATTCAGCAAAAAAACACTATGAGAACATGCTGTAGACCAGACTGTATATTCTCTTTCACCTCCATTTTTTATGCTTGACACCTGTGTTTATATGTTTCAAATCAGCTTTTCCTAGTAAGCTACATAATAACCTTTTCAGAAGAGTCAGTCACAGGTTAGATTTGTTTTGTTTTTCTCTTTTACAAGACATATTGGAGGCAGGGATCAGGGCAGGTATTTTTGAGCACAGCAGTCCATCACAATAATAGAAAACAAAATTGCTTTTCAGCTATTGAGGTGACAGCTGACCTTCACTCCTCCCTAAAAGATTTGGTTTAAAATAACATGAATTGACACCTGCCTGTTGACATTCCCGTGACAACAGCTAGAAAATGTTTTGGAAAACACCCAAACCGCATATGTGATTCGGCATAAATTTTATGCTAGATGTTCTTCTTGACGTAACCTTCCAATTTTATTCAGTTTTGTGACCAGTACTGAGATTTAACCCAGTTAAAATAAAAGCAGAGGTAGTTTACTGAACAGGAATTGAACCTGGGTCACAGCTGTGAGAGAAGGGGGTAGTAGCCTCTAGACCATTCTATAAAAAAAACTGAATTCATTTATATGTTGTAATCATAAAACACGTCCACATTTAAGATAATTATACATTACCTATAATGTAATACATTGTACAAATATATTACATCATTCAATACCAATATATCAACTTTTGTCATTTTTAACTCATCTTTAGGCTCTTAAGTTGAACCAATTGCATCTTGCTGATGTAGTCGAGGAGAGCAGGTGTTGTAGACACAGTAAGACAGAGCTATATATTATTCAGCCTTTGTACAGGACAGCCAGGGTCACACACTTCACACTGTGCTGTCTGAACACATTAGAGCACTCACACATGCTGACACACACTCTGCAGTCTTCACCACAGATCGATAATAAAGAAGCAAGCGGCCTGACAGAGTGAGTGAGGATGGAAGTGAAAAAGGATAGGAGTATCCTAAAAAGAAGAGAGAAAGCAAGGCGGAGAACCGAAGAACAAGAACAAAAAAGAGAACAGTAAAATTTGTCAGTGAATAGCCCTAGAGAGAGAGAGAGAGAGAGAGAGAGAGAGAGAGAGAGAGACACACACACACACACACATACTGTACACATACACACGCACGCACACACACACAGACAGAGAGAGAGAGAGAGAGAGAGAGAGAGAGAGAGAGATGTGGGGTGGTATGATGAAAGTTATCAAGGAATGAGAGCTGATCATCAAACACGTCATAATCCTCTGACTTCAGCCTGCCAGTGTGTACAGTAAGAAGTAAAACACAAAAGTGTTTTTACCTCTTCTACCACAACACATCATATTTTGATCCATTTATTATTGCATTTAATGTTATGAAACATTTGGAGAAATACATTAGTTCCTGATATCAGTTCTGTGATAACAGCTAAATTCCCTTGACTCCTTCTCTTACTTTCTAATGAAGTTTAAACGACCAAAAATTCAACATACTCCATTGTTAGGCTAAAAGTTTCTGTCTTTTATGAAGTGTGATTTTATTTCTGTTGTTAAAGACCCAGATATTTATTTAGTTTATCATTAGATATACACCTTCTGTCCAATCAATTTTTGAGGTTCAATAAAGAATTCTTTCTTTCAGCTGTTCATAGCAGCAGAGGAATTAGCTACTCACTTTGGGTTTCTGTTCTACGTAAACCTGTGTTACGTGGTTTTTGAAGGTTGTCTGTAGTTCCTCTTTCCCAGTGATGAGAGAAGCAGTGAGAAAGAACAGAGAATCGGAGGTTTAAATATGGAAACCAATGCACACAATGGGGCCATCAGGGTCCACCAGGGGTGCAGCTGCTTTAACAAACAGCAACTACTTCCTCTTTGGAAAATTTTCATTGGAAACCACGTCTCTCTGAAGATACCTCTTACTACACTGCTTGCTTACTTTCACTGTGCGTGATAAAAAGTGAGAATAGTGAACAATGAATCAAATCACGGGCCGCAGCTCCAGTTAATGTTCACATCAACCATGAAAACGTTGAACATTGGTTATTTTGACCAATGTCATGGTTGATGGTCCGAGACAGAGTGGTTTGAGTATTTCTATAACTGCTGATCTGGGGTTTTCACACCACCTGTCTCTAGAGTTTACTCAGAACTCAGGTGTCATAAAGAAAAACACCAATACTGGTTTGAGAAAGAGCATACTGACAGAAAGGCTGAAGTAACTTAAAAGGAAAATGTGGTGAGTAGACAAGAATCTCAGAAAGAACAAAATGGCAAACTTTGAGGCAAATGCACTACAACAGAAGACCATGTTGGGTTTCACTTCTGTCATCCAAAAACAGAAAGCTGAGGCTGTAGTGGGCCGGTAGCCTTGTTTGATTGAATCTCAATTTCTGCTGACAGACACAGATGGTGAAGTCAGAATTTAGTGCCAACAGCATGAATCCATGGACCCATCATGACTTGTGTCAACAGTTCAGGCTGGTGGAGGTGTAATGGTGTGAGGAATGTTTTCTTGGCACACACTGAGATAGTTAATAGCAATCAATCATGGTGTGAATGCCACAGCTTATCTGAGTATTATTTCTGACCACGTGAATCGCTTCAGGGCCGCAATTTACAATCAAATTCCTGCATGAAAATGCACTATGTCCTGAAGTAAAAGTCATCTCAATCTAATTTCATGAACATGAGAGTGAGTTCTGTATTCTTCAGTGGCCTTCCCAGTATCCTGATCTGAATCACAAGTTTTTGGGATGTAATAAACACAAGATCCGGAGCATGAAATTCCACCTGAGAAGACTGCAGGGAATACATGATGCAATCATGTCAACATGAACCAGAATCACAAAGGAATGGTTCCAAAATCTTGTGGAAGCCATGCCTTGAAGAATTGAGGCTGTTATGAGAACAAAGGAAGGCTTTAATCGTTTACTTTTACAGCATTTGGCAGATGCCCTTATCCAAAAAATCTTACATTTATCTCATTTATTCAGCTGAGCAACTGAGGATTGATGGCCCTGCCCTCAGGGGCCCAGGAGTGGCAGCTTGGTGGCACTAGGAGTCAAACTCATGATCTTCTGATCAGTAGTACAACACCTTAAACACTGAGCTGCTACATCCTACTAAAAAACATGCAATTATTTCATATGTTGAATTGTTCACGTTTCAATGCTTTTTTGTTGTTGTTTTTTTCTTTTGATAAAACAGTAGTTGTTAATCTACGTATTAGTAAACAATGCATTGTCTCCAGGGCTTAATTTCTTCTCTGCTGTTCAAAAGTGACAGACAGAACAAGAAGGGTGCAGGGAAATGTTGATAGATTTTATCATGCTTATAAAAACTGAAAAGAGGCACAAACTGGATTGTATCAGGTGTTCCGTCGTTGCCTCAAAGGTGAATTTAATTGTGCATTACTATAATAATATGACCCTCTGACCTCCTCATTAGCTATGAATCAAAACGTGAAACCTGACCTGGGTCCTCTTTAATGCGAGAACCACTGATGATGATCCATCATTTGTCTCTTCATATCTCTTTACATGTAACACTTAAGACTTAGTTGTAAGTATACCTAACTTAATATGATAATCTTATCTTCTTAAAAAGCACAGAAGATAATGTCATTGCATCTCCCCTAAGAGGCTTATGGAGGATTTTTCTATCTAAACCAATAAGACTATTACTTTGATAGCAACACAACGTTGTTTACTGATAGTAAAAGTGTGATTGTTTCTTTAACCTTCATTTTTCTTAGAGAAAAGAACAATCTTAAAAGAACAATCTAAAAAAGAAGGCACCTTTTAAGAACAATGGATCAGAACAGTGATTGTTCATCTCACCAGAGGTTAAACAGCCTGTCGAGATATGACTGATGATCGACTGTTAAAGCAATTAAGAGCTAGATGAAAATGCCCTTGAGATACGAACTTGCTGTTTCAGTTGAGAACGTTATATGTTCTTTTATGTAAATTCTATCCATCCATTTTATGAACCACAGGGTTATGGGAAGCCTGGAGTCTATCCCAGGGGACTCAGGGCACAAGGCAGGGGACAACCTGGGTGGGGTGCCAACCCATCACAGGGTACAATCACACACACACACACATACAATAATATGCTAGAGATGACTAATATACTACACACATGACCAGCGGATATAATCCCCAAAGCACCGGGAAAACATGCAATGTAAATTTATTTAAATTTTATGTTAAATTTTTCGCTGAATTACCAGCACCCTTCAAGGGAATACACAGATTAGATGAAATAAACATTACATACAACAATGTAATGTTTTTCATTCAATTTTTTTACTCAATATAAAAATAAAATATAAAAATAGCTTTTTGATTCAGAAATCAGATCTAGTCTCTCAGATCCACAGACACATTTGAAGTACATTATCCATTACCACACAGGTTGATGTTTGTTGACCAGCATAAGTCAGCTCAAGGGAATTAATATAAAAATACTTAAGCAGTTAACATACTATAAAACACTACCAGGGCAAAATAAAAAAAACTTCGGAAAAATATTAAAGAAAAAGCACCCATGTACACCATAAAATATGGAGGTTGGTCGTGGATTCTTTTCTTAAGGTGAATATTGGTGAATATCATTGGCTTTTTGAATTCTATCTCAGAATATTTTTACCTAAAACATGATTACCTCTGCAAGGAAGGTAAGGACAGAAGCACACGTACAAACCTAAGACTATAAAGTGCCTTGAAATGTTACGCATGGTGGAATTGTCAAACATCTACAACTGTCTCTAGGATTTGTTACAAGTCTAAAGAAGAGACTAACTTATTATTGAATTCTTATTTGCTATCATAAGTTTAAAAGTAGTCACTATGTCAATAATGTTTTGATTATTTTCCTAAAGAGTGGCAATATTTCAGTATAGTCCAAACAAGAAACAAACAATTATATCAGTTTCTTTGTTTATGTTCTTCCAAAAAAAAAGAGCTTGAAATAATGCAGTGATTGTCAGCAAAAGCTCAGCATACCAGGGAGAGATGCGTTACAGCAGATTTTATAGTAATCACTACTGGAGTGTGTGAAGGTTCTTAACACTTCCTTCCCCACATAATGAACGGATCTTAAAGCTGGTGGAAGTTGCTTACACACACACAATGAGAGAAAGAGAGAGAGAGAGAGAGAGAGAGAGAGAGAGATGAATTTCAATTGAGTTGTGGCCAATAAGACACATGACTGTGCAGGGCACAGCTGATCTAGCACAGGAAGAAAAGCCAATAAGCTGAGCTGGTTCCTATTGACCAGAGAATATTTATAGCACATCAATATTATAAAGGAATGCTGAGAATTTTGCTGCGATTGATTCAGTACTTTGCCAAATTATGCAACAGATTAGGTAATTAAATTCTTAGTCCATCTCTAGAGTGTACAATGGGCCGATTACATGATTTATACAATGATAGAACACTGCACTACAGTATGTGTACCACCCACTGAGGGACTGTGAAAGTACAGAAAAAAGAACAGTAGTGGCTCTGATTACTGCTAATATACAGAGGAGCAGCGTCAAAAAGGAAAAAGCAATTCTCAGTACAGTTCTCACTCACCCTCTTCCTCAGATTGTAGGTGAGCACCAGGTTGCGTGAGAAGTGATTGGAGAAGGCTGTGTAGAACTCCAGGACTTTCTGTAAGGCATCACGTTTGATGATATGAAGATCACAGTAGGTTAGTGCACGGACGTTGGCGCAAGCCTGCGCTAAGTTTGGTTCCTTCCAAAACACATCTCCAAACACATCACCCTTTCCTAAGAGAACCAGAGAGAGAGAGAGAGAGAGAGAGAGAGAGAAATTCAAATCCCTGCATATTTATTAAATATTCGCAAATATTTCAGGGATCACAACATACCTGAATGTGTACTAAATGTCAGCTAAACATTTGTTCAATTAATGTGTTCCCGCTGGGACTGAAAAAATATAGCTAATGTTTATAAATGAGATTAAATGTTAATCTAAAATGTGCTAAACCATGATGCTAAGTCAAACATGAAGCATAGCCTTAATAAACTGCACGCATTTGTTTTTATCTACAGATCATCAATTTTCTTATGTTACTGCAACAGTACAAACATCCTGAACTGGAACATAGCCACCAATACTGAGTCACTCAGCATGGATATTTAATGAACACCAGAATGTATCACGTGCAAAAGTTTTTACCCCTAGAAATTTTGGATGAAATACATAAGGATTTCACATGGCAGAAAATAATCCACTGCAAAGTAAACCAAAATGAGTTACTTCACTTATACCACAGTGATCTGCGAACCATTACAACAAATCAAATGTCGTTCCATCACCAGCCTCTCTTTTTTCTCTTTCAACAAATTAATTAAACAAAACAAGCAGGCTGCTAGCTTACCAAAAAAAAAAAAAAAAAAGAAACTGAAAACTGTCTGTCTTTAAGACTCTCTCAGTCTCTAAGTATTTTTTCTTCAACATGGCCAAAATCTGTGCTTTAACAGGCTTTGATAATTTATATTAATATCATGATATTGACTGACATTATGCAAACTTGACAGAATATACTCTGCTGTATATACTATGAAACAAAAAACATCATTTAAATGTTAAATATTTTTAAAGTGTGTTCTATTCAATAGAATGCAATTAGCACAGCTAACATTTAAATATTATTCCTGCATGCAGAACAGTTATGTATGCCATATAATATCAAAAAAATTAACAAAACAAGTCGAGATGAAATGATTCAATTGCCTCCTAATTGTTCTCCGTCAATTTTCACCAGCAATTATTAAGGGAATTGACAGCTGTTATATCTAAATATTCCCTTTTCCCTAAAGGATCCTTTAAGAGGTCTTATTGGTGCATTTAGCCAATAAGGGCCGTGTCAGCAAGTCTTTAATGAACAATTTCTCCTCTTGCTTTGGTGAGCTCATCTCACTGTAAACAGTCCACACAGTAATTAGGAACACCACCCAAACCCACAATATTAAGATTCAGAGCCTATGCATATGAAAATGTGACCGTGCCTCATGTACGCACGCAGATGGCAGAAGGACTGCTGGGGTACGACTGTAATTGTATGCATCAAAAGACTATGAAGCACGTGTGACGATCAGAATCTGAAGCTGCCCTCAGTAACAAAAGACATCCAGTTGCTGAATCCATTGTGCTAAGGGCTATTTGTTCCATTATAGGGGAAAACACATTCATTAGTGTAAGTGCTTAAATGCACCCAAGCTCATGCAACGTGAAAAATTAACATTTTTGCCATTTGCCAGTTATCAGCATACAACATTTATCATCTTCACCCACAATCTTGATCAATACTGTACGCTAAAATAAAATATACAAATAACATAAATAAAACTAAGACTTAAGTAACTATACAGGTGAAGGTATTGTTGTACAGTGAGATTTTGTTGTACAGAGGAATTATAAAGTCCAATGATCATAGGTAGGAAGGATTTCCCGAGTCCCTCTGTGGATCACCTTGGTTGAATGAGCCTGCGACTGAACGTACTCCTGTATCCTTCCAGAACATGGAGCAGGTGGAAGATGTTGTCTAAGATGGCCAATAGATTAGACATCATTCTTTCTGACACTACAGTCCACTAAAGTCCAGCTCCACCCCCACGACATCACTGGCCTTACAGATGAGTTTGTTCAGTTTGTTCAGGCATCAGCTACCTTCAGTCTGCTGCCCCAGCATGCATAGCACTGGCTACCACATACTCGTAGAACATCTTCAGCATCGTCCTGCAGATGTTGAAGGACCTCAGCTTTCTCAGAAAGTAGCAAAGGCTTCAGAAAGAAGCAGGCCAATGTCAATTCCTTCAGCCATTAAGCTATGCACCAGATGTAGATTCACGGTAACTGAGTCCAGTCTCAGTACTGCATCAAGAGGAGGCGTTTTTCCTAAAAAGGGCTCCAATGAGGAGTTTAACCTCATATACTGAGCTAATTAAAAGGAGAATGGATCTAGTAATTCAACTCTGTGTAAGTGATTACTGGCTGGAACCCCTGAGGATACTCTGTCAAGTGTGAAGAAATCTGAAGACCTCGTATTCACTTCGTCTGCGCTTAAAGAATTCATTATACATTTAAGAATCCATATTTCAGGTTCAGAGCTAAAGTAACAAGGGCTAAATCCTGTATAATAGATCCAACATAGTGTTTAATGGAAAAACTGTATGTGATATGACAGGAGTTAGAAATGTTTACTACTTGACCATGAATTCAAAAAAAGTAGTCGATTTCTTTCCAAAGTTAAAACAAAAATTGTTTCAGGATATCACTATATTTATTTGTGTAGCTAAAAGGCTTCTGAGCTACAAATTCAATTTCCTGCTTCAGTGTTTTTTGGGCCACAGAGTTAATAACCATAGTGAATAAATGAGTGCAATAAATGTGCAAAATAATAAATCCATGTGCTCTATTACACAAGAGCTGAAAGAATTGATTCTGAATGTGAGAGCGCTCAGCATGTCATGGAAGCTCCTTACAGCTTAATCATGGATGGAGGATAGAAGATTTGTTTTTACCACTATGTTCAACTCCAGCATCTAAACTATCTCTAATGGGATTGGACAGTGACGCGCAACACACAGCTCCAAACTGCTCTTCCACAGAGCACTGATCATGACAGAATTCATTAAGCCATAGTGCATGGATTGTATTGTGTTTTTTAGCCTTACAGAACAACAAAAATACCTAAGGGAGCAATTTAAAAAACACACTTCTCTATTTCATGCAATGTGGAACCGCTCCATTAAAATAAAAGAAAAAAATCAAAACACTTTTCCCCATGTAGTCTTGGGTACATGGTAGAATTGGCTTCAACTAGTGTAAAATATTTTCAGAATAACATCCACTATTGAATGAATCATCTTAATGAGCAGCCTTTTACCTGGCAGTCAGGAGAGCAAGAGGAAGTATAAATTTACTTATATGTCTTTTTGAATGAAGTAGAAACCCTTAGTGTGCTTAGTCCCCTGGGCTAGGCTCCCATGACCCTGTGTAAGATGTGTAAGTGCTACAGAAAATCAATGGACTGATGGATAAGCCTACATCAAAATTTTCAATTTCATCACTTTCCAGGCTGGTATGCATAATGTAGTGTAACGTGATGTTCACTCTGCCTGTGTAATATTTATAGACTCATTAGTACACAAATACACCTGAATAGTAAGGCTACAATTCACTAAGATCCCAAGTGACAAGTGATAATTTGCATGTTCAATCAGATAAATTGCATGTAGCTAGTAGGAGTGTTGCTGGAGATTTACAGACAATAATCACATGAATGAGGCCATGGAGAAAACAAGCAGAGGTAGCATTATGTAAATGAGATCTGTTCTCAGCAACGATGATATGTTTTAATATAGAAAAAAAAAATCCTGGAAAGTGAAAATGAACAGAATGCTTGAGTATAACGCAGGTCCAAGGCTGTGAAAAAATTCAAAAATAGGAATAAATGAATAAAAGAATGTAGATATGAGTGAATATGTGAATGAAGAGCTGTGTTGAAATGTTGTTGGCGTCAGATAAACGGGTAAAGTTGTGGGAATATGAAATATGAAACCAGCTTTTCTGTCATCATCTTGAGAAACTACAATGCAATGCATAATTCAGATAAAATCTCATTTTGAAGTCTTAAAAATAAATAAATGATCAGGAGTTTAGAATAGGCCAACAAACAAAACAAACTTAAATCACATGTAGTTTGTGGTTTATTCTTTGGTCTTGTTGATTTGGTTTTAAAATAAATTCTGCTGATTATCTTTCCTAGTTTAAATGTTTTAATCTCTGGGTAGATGGCAGTACCTAAAATGGAAAAATCAACACTTCCAGATTGTGTTTGTCATTGAATACATTGTGTTAAGTGCCACCTCTAGTCTGAATATTCTTATTATTGTGTGTTTTGTCCTTCATTGATGGATTAAAATTAAAAGTATTGTCATGACATTGCTATGATACAGTCAGCTTTGCTGTGAATCTCCAATTTCTTAATCATGATTAATCTCACAATAATAATGGGAACTTATACATTTAAGTAAATAGGGGGCTATTGGTAAAAGTATAATTCACAAGTCTTAAATTCTTAAAAGCCAGCCTGCTTATGAATGTCATATTTGACAGAACTTTAAGTTTATGGCCTCACCTATTAACTAATGTTGTATATTTATATTTATATCAGTGGTTCACGAACTTTATATGTTCCAATAATTAACATAATTTAATTCATTTCAATTCAATTCTATTTATTTATTAGCTCTTTTAACAATGATATTGTCATAATATATCAGCTTTGTGGGACTATAAATTATACATTTTAAATTTATCCATAATGATCAAGCTAGGGTCAGTGACAGCAAAGAAGATTTCTGCAATGCGATATGATGAAGAAACCTGACTCAAAAGGGAACCCATCCTCATTTGGGTGACACTGGATAGTGTGTAGAACACTATAGATAGAAGAATTTCCCTCCTATACATTTATATAAAAAAGAGCTGTTGTGTAACCAGGAATTCATTCTCAACATCAATTCTATCTTCCTTAAGATTTCATCTTTTCACTGATGGAGACTTGAGTGCAAAACTGATTGGGGCAATTCAATCCAAACCCATCTTCATGGTTTCTAAGTGGTAATGAATTTTCTGTGACCCCAAGCCTTACAATTTTGATTTCAACCTATTATTTACCATCACGCTTGTAAATCAATATCCAATAAATGCCTATGCATATCTTCCTGTTCATTTTCTTGAATCTTGTTATTCCCCTGAGTCAGAGTCTTTCAGTGTTATTGAGGCACAAGCAGAGGCTGATAGATGGGCAAAATTGTCCATTTTTATTGCTGAACATTTAAGAATGCCAGATGCTTGCTGTATTGTACCTTGTATTATATAGTAAATTTATTCTGTTAAAAAAAATCAAGCATGGCTATTCTTTTTTTTAAAAATGGTTCAAAATAACAATAATTAAAAGACCAAACTTACAAGATGTCTTTCCTTGCACATTTATATATTATATATTGTATCAAAACAAAATTTCTAAAGCAGAAAAATTCTCTTTAGTGTCTTCATAAAATAACTATAGAGTATAAAACAGAATTAGAATATGTCTGAAGTCAATTACACCACCACAAACCCATGTGACTACAAAAAGCCCAGACATATACTGTTTAAAAGATATATTGGTGAATAATGTAAATGTAAAGATGTATAATGAATGTATTGGCAGTCGCAGAATGAGACCACTGAACTTTGCAGATAATTAATTACATCAGCAAGCAGACTTCCAAAATGGTGTCCAGTTAAAACAGTATGTAGCTGGCCAGGATACAATGTGAAATACTGTGACAGGTTTTTTATTCTTAGATGACTCTTTCTTCTTTCTTTTTTCAGTTTTCAGATGAACTCAGTCCTGATTAGCGTTTGATACAGGACAGATTAAAAGGCTTATATATTGTGCTACTAGCGATTCTACTAACATGTAGCTGTTAGACAGCAGCAATAATAAAATGTCAGTGACAGAAAATCTAATACATATAGAGTTTTTTGTCTAAAGCAATCACTCAACTCACAAGTGAGCTTATGCCATGCAGGATGATTCACTCTCCATTTGCTTTCTTTCTGGTATTTCACCTGGCATTTTATGTTATTTGTAGCTAGTTCAGTTTCAGGTCCACTTTAGCAAGACTGAGTATAGTTCATAAATTATATATGAAGACAACCTTAAATATCTACATTTTGATCATGATAAATTAATTTAATTAATTACTCCTGGATAAACATAATCTGATGTCTGTAAAGATTCTCAGTCATCCAGGTGAGTTTATCTAGAAGATGATTCATGTCAACTGGACTTCTTGCTTCTTGGACAGAAACGTTTCAGGACTCATCCATAGTGAAATATGGAGAGTCTTTACAGGTAACAGTCTTTCCTGGTGGACCTTGGAAGAGGTCTTGCTCTTCTGTTGAGAGAAATTTTTTTAACTAAAAATAGATGGCCTCCTTCACTCCTCTCTTAAACCACGTGCCATTTCACAGATCCACCAGAAAAGCCACACCTAAGGTCTCACCTCACTACACTCACGTTCATTGAACATTACGCCTTAATGACCCTCCATGCTTTGCTACATTCACACTATACTCATTTCTCTAGAGTCATTACATCCTATAAGTTCTCCCTACTCCTAAAGACTCCCCCTACTCTCACCTTCTCCATAATTCACCTAACAATTTCACCTATCCAGGAGGGGAGGATCATTGACCATGGAGAATACAAATTTGTGGATTCCTGCCAACTTCCCTCAGACTGAAGAAGCTGCTCAGATAAGTAGTGAAACATTTCTTCCTAACAAGAAAGACATTTTCAGTCAGTTCCTTAAATACTGGTGTATTTCTGACTGTGCCATTCAGTCCTGAACAGACATATCTGACCAAAACTGGAATAATAAAACTGTGTGTTTCTTTGACTGTATGAAGCACATGATATGCGGCAAACATTGATCAATTTCTGTGTCTGTTGCTAAGTATTTAGCCATAAAACTCTTACCACCACATCATTTTGCACTGTACACATTTACCACCAATAATACGGGGTTAATACTGCAAAGCACTGCTAAACCAGCTTCTAAGCAGGTTTCATAACCCATGTAAAAAAGCAGCACTAACCCCACTTCTAAAGTACAGGTGCAAAATGCTCTTTTACCTGAGGTTAAAGAAGATCTATTTAACCCTGTGCTTAAACTGTTGTTAAGATCAGTGTGAAAAATGCAAACTAATGTTTTCCAGAGGGTCTGTTCAGAGGGATAATGAGTAGAATTCCTGGGGAAATAATGTGATATGAGCAGCACTTCAGATTAACTTACCCAATATGGCAACCACCTCATCATCTTGAATGACCTCTAGGGATCCCGACACCACAAAGCAGAGACTGTCCACACTTTCCCCTGCATGGTAGATGAGATCCCCTGGAGCACTGTGAATGGTCTGAAACTCCATGGCAAGAGCCCTCAAACACCCATCGCTAGCCAAGCGGAACGCAGGATGCTCTTTGAACACCTTCCTGTTGAGATGGACACAAATATCCGCTCGCATATCCTTCGGGCAGATCTGCAACACCTGAGGAAAAACAGAGAAAAGGGCCAATCCTTTACCTCCAAAGTGCCTCTGATGGATGTTTCTTTTTGATTTGTTTCTTTTGCAATAATCAGACAACTAAGAATGATGGATAAGACTTATGTCAGACTCGTCTGTTAATCCTTTTGGTAGAATGGAAGCCATCCTAAAAGGACATTTGAACCCATGCCAGACTTCTTTTACACTGTGATTTTCAGAAAGTTTAACATAACATTTTAAGTGTGATCTTGAACACGTAAAGCACATTTGTCACTTTGCTACGGATGTTATGGCAATGGGATAACAAATGAGACCAAGTGGTAGTTAGAGTGAGTGATGAAAACAAGCTCCTTGCACATAAATTATAGTCACTTGACAGCACTTGGCACCGGGTACCTTGTCTGTGTCGATTCCCCTGGACATGGACCAAGTGGAGACAATGTAGTCCATGACTCTCTCACTAAGCCCCTTAGGGACCTGATAGAGCTTCAGGAAATCTCTCACACTGTTCAGCATCTCATGGTAGCGGTTAGTATTAGCATACATCTGCTGGAAGATAGTGGTCACATTTCCAAAGATGGTGGCATACAATAAGGCTGGAAAGACAAACAATGATCATAAATCACAATGACTATATATGCATAAGTGCATAAGTATTCACCCCAAGTAATTTTATCCACATTGTGTAGTGCTCCTAGAAATAAAACAGAGCTTAAAACATTTATATATATATATATATTTATTTATTTATTTATTTTTTTTTTTTATTTCTATCAAACAAAGACATTTACAGTACTGTGCAAAAGTCTTAGGCACCATATTATCTGTAGTACAAATTTTGTTCTATAAGTTTATGATGTCTGCA
>JAOTRN010000003.1:14669468-14682095 GCA_028566695.1 Bagroides melapterus | reverse complement strand
ATAATAATGCAGACATCCTAAACTTATATAACAAAATTTGTACTACAGATAATATGGTGCCTAAGACTTTTGCACAGCACTGTATATTCAAAATATTCACCCCTACCAATAGAGGCTTATACATTCTCTTTATGCTCAGAGTCCAAGTTCTGTTACAATGCAAATTCTGTGTCAATTTGTGCAAATTCTATTACAAATCTATTAACTGTCAATAAAATTGAGCTACAAACAAATACTGCATGTTCAGCAATGGCCCTGCAGATTGATTCCACCTCTGACAATTAGTCCCTACAGGTCAGCACTTTTTCATAGGCATGTCACCCTCTGTCCTCTCCAGATGCCCCTCTTCCAAGCCAAGCTGATAACAAATCAATTCTGGCTCTGGCTATACCAGTGACAGATGAGCCTGCTGGATCCCATTTCAAGTTAAGTGAAGCGTGATGACTACTCTGCACTATGCTTTAATGCAGTGGACACTTGGTATGGTGCCAGATTGTTTAGCTTCTCCCGGCTGGGTGTATTCCTTGCTGCTCCAGAGAACACTGTGCAACCTTGCCATAGGAAATTCACAGCAAAGGTGTGTTTGCATGTTAGTCACAGTGTGGGATTAATGGCAACTTCATGCGGACATTAAGTACACACCAGGTCGACAGCCTGAGAATAGGTTCTGTCAGGGCCTAAAACCGGAGGCGTTCATCATGGCCAAACAGCAGCAATGACCATCCAGTGAACAAGCACCTGACTGCATCGGTGATGACAGTTGTACTGCCGTATTTATCTCAGCGTGATGCAAAAGCACCAGCTATTATGGATGAGGTATACTCACACAGACAGAGGCAATACTACCATTTTGTGACATTACAGTTACTGTCACCTCACTGATCTCTGAATATTAAAAACATGGCAAGTTCTATTTCACGGGCCATATCCTATAAAAATAAAGATGTAAAATAATACATATGAAAAACATATTATATGTAAAATGTCAAAGGAATATGTTATAGTGGCATGCCAAGATCTATGCACATGAATATATATGAATATATAAATATGTAAACATTCCCATATCCTCATACCATTCATACTGTAGAACCTATTCAGCTAGTAAACTAATGAGATTTTAGTATGAGTCTTGAATGGCATCGATGTTCTAATTTAAGTAATATTTATGGAAGCAGTCTCCAGGGTGAGTGCATTATAACAGTCAGTTAGTGCTTTGTTAGAGCACAGTGTTCATTATTCAGCAACATAAGTTATGTTTTTTGTTAATTTCAGAGAGCTGTTTATAGCTGCTATAATTTAAGTAATTTTGGAACTTTATAACAATAACTGTAACAATAAAGGAATAAATATATATATATATATCATAACTAATAATGAACTATTATTGCTTACAGTGATTCCCCAACAATTGCATATTTTAACTAACGAACAAAAATGATAAATGCTATTATACAGTACATTTCTTTCAGGAGTTCAAGACCCCTTGAGCTGTAAAAGCAATATTCCACAGTCGCAGATTTCCCCTTTACATTCAGTTACCATGGTGATAAATGCCATGCGCTCGTGTTTGATTTGGCTCATGTTCTGGTCCTGTCTCCACCCCCCCTGTCCTGTCATTAGTTTGTTATCCAAAGGTTTTCACCTTTATTGCTTCAGTTCATGATTTGTTTGTCTGTGTATACCCGTTCTTTGTTTCATTGAGAAGTTTTATCATGTTTTTTTAGTGTTAATTCTGAGCTCTGGTTTTCACTTTTGCCAGTTCATCATGATTATGATTATGGGCTGTCACTATTTATCTCTGCTGCCTGTATTATGACTCATGCTATGGACAGCTACTGTTGGATGTGATCTAATAATATATAAATACATTTACGGCGTTTGGTAGACGCCCTTATCCAAAGCGTCACTTTTATTCAATATTTTATACAACTGAGAAATTGAGAAATCAAGCTGCTTGGTGGACCTGGGATTCAAACTCACAACCTTCTGATCAGTAGTCACCTTAAACACTAAACTACCAAACTGCCTCAATAAGTGGAGAAGTGGTAGCAAAGTGGTTAAGGTGTTGGCCTACTGAAGCTGCCATTCCTGGGCCCTTAATCCTCAATTGCTCTGCTGTATAAATGAAATAAATGTTGCTCTGGATAAGCATGTCTGCCAAATGCCATACATGTAAATAAATAAATGGAATAAAAATTTAAATAATAAGAATGTTGTTTGTATGAGTACAAAAATATTTTGACTCTATCATTGAGACAATATATTCCTTAAAATTCCACTTGTTAATAGACCTAGATTGTTGTTGTTTGGGTTGAACACATTCAATTAAAATAACTAGTTAAGCCATCTTATAAGTACTGTATAACAACTCAATAATAAATATAACCTTAATAATGATGGGTTGTTATTGCCACTAATATGACCATGTATTTTAATGGAAGACCACTGACAATGCTTTACAGATACCTGAGCCCCAGTTGGCTTTAGACCATACTTAAATATACAGAGATCATCAAGATTCAGTCTCCAGGAAAACAGTGGAAGTTAAAATTTGTGGTCATGGTGTTTTAACCTAAGTGTTAGTGAAAGTTTAAGGGAAGGAAACTGTCACTTCCATCTTGAAAGCGTAACTGAGAGTCTTCAGCTGAAACTCAACAAAGTATTCCAAACCAGGCACATGATTTTGCCGTACTTTCAGGGCTGCTGTAACTGTATAGTGTACAAAGCATACTGGCAGTATAATTAGTGGTTTTTGTTGCTCGCAGATCAAACACTATACTAAGTCATGGAGATGCCTACTTTCACTGGCAGTAAAAGAACAACCCTTCTGATTATGTTTGTGTGTGTGTGTGTGTGTGTGTGTGTGTGTGAGAGAGAGAGAGAGAGAGAGAGAGAGAGAGAGAGTTAGTGCCTGACAGTTTTAGATAACCTCGCTGTCTCCAATTGTTGTGCTAATACAAAAGAAGTGCCCCATGTTGGTGGTTGCTATGGTGATGTTAAACCTTTCCAAAAATGCATATGCATAGTTTTGCTCTAGCAGTGACAGTTTTAAAATATCTAAAGGACAACATATACCTACACTTTATAAACAAAAGACAAAGGTGGAAGTTTTCCAGTTTGTTCTCCTGAATGCCATTATATCTAAAGTAGCTAACGTAAAAAGCTGTAAAAGGCTAAAACAGAGCAACGATGGGAAGCAAGTAACACACTGTCATCATATTATCAGACCTCAAATGTGTTGGTGTTCTCTCCCATATTCTCTCAGTAAGACAACACTGCTTAAAGACCTTACAGCTGCAAATTAAAGACAAGCACCCCTCTCAGCAGTTTGTAGCGGATCGTGTCAGCTAAAGCTCCGGATTTAGCACCCTGTCAGTTCCAACAGTTCCAGCTTGTACAAATACTCTGCACAGTGTCCTGCAAGGCATTTCACAGCTTTCTCATAGACACACAGATGCTGCACCCATGAATTATCTCTACAGTTTCTCCAGACAGCCAGGAGCTCAAATGGAAATAAAAGGGAGACATCTACTTAAGTTTAATCGCTCAGCTCATCACTACTAAATTTACTAGAAGTATGTTAATGTACTATACATTTGACATTTTTTGATATGCACACATTTAATGTGGAGAGAAGTATATTAACCTACTTTTTGAATGCTTCTTTCAGTAGTTGGAGAAAACTATACTTTTTGATTAGCTTTATATTACCCTCTACTTTTCTTTTCCTTTATTTAACATGAACGGACATCACTATTTACATTGTGAGTGTGTCAGATTTAGCCAAATGGTTCATTTTCACCCGCTGTCACTGAAACAGTACAGAAAGAAAGTAAAAATCCGTAAAACTATCTTAAAACATAAAAACATCATTACCTAACATGTAAACCTAGGTTTTAGGTGAGTAACTTTTAATCCATTTATAAGAAGTTTTCCTGAGTAAACTTTTTTTTTCTGAAATACAAAATATTTGATGAATCCTTCCGTATTTAAAAAAAAATGCTACAATCCTAGTGCCATGTCAAATGTATTATGAAACATATTACAGATTTATGACCCTGTATGCCTGACTAATTCGGTTTCATATAGCCCTGAAGCTTCAAACTTCTCATATAGTACAGCACATCCTTTCCATTTTCTCTACGGGTTTGCTGTTGTAATTAAATAACGATCGCTCTAATGGGCACTGTGAAGTCGCTGAGGTGTAGTGAAGTGTTTGAAATGTAGCCATCTAAGTCTCATGGGTTAGGAGGAGCGGAGAGGATGTTTTACAGACAGACGCTAAGGGAAAGGAATTGACAGACAGCGCTGAGACTACATGAGACAGAGCTTTATCAGGCTCTCTCCTCCAATGTCACTTCTGCCACTTGAACACCAGACAGACCTGCTACACTCAATCCACATGGAAATAAATACCACAGGACTTGTCAGAAGGTTCATTTGTTCGGTTTTGATCTGATCTTTCTGTTCTGATATGAGACTTAACTGTGCGATTAAAAATGTATGGGTTCTATCATTTCTATGTGAGTGCTTTTAGGAAATACAAAGATAATATGCTGATTCTAATGCTGATGTCATACCGTAAACAAATAAATGCACTGCAAGTTATTGTATTTTCAGCTGTCATCTTCATTTTCAATATAGTGTATCATCTTCAGTAAGCGCTTTAGCCTGATCGGATTTGGAGCCTATCCCAGGAACACTGGGTGTGATGTACGAATAAACCCTGAATGGGAGGGTGTTATGTACACACACACACACACACACACACACACACACATACTTTAGCATAACTAATACACCTACATGTATGATGTTAGCAGAGGAAAAGAGGGAAATTGAAGAAAACCCTCATGGATACAGTGAATACATGCAAACTCTGAGAAGAAACTAACATGAGCTCAAACCCTGGATCCTGAAGCAGTATGGTGACAACACTACCTCCTGATCCACCATGCTGCCTAGTACAGCATGACTAAAAGCACTGCACTGGTTTATACCTTATAGTAAATGCACAGCCCATTGTAGATATCCCAAACAGGTCTAGAGGCAGATAACTTTATCTTTATTGACTATAAAAATATATAAATGCACCAGGAGCATCATACCACAGACAACCTGATCCAGATTCAGTCAATATCAGTCTACTTATTCACATGTTCATTCTCAGTCATTGCTTTTACAAGCAATTCTTTTGGGAGGTGGAAAGAAATTGGAGAACCCAGACGTAACCCATGCAGACATACAAAGCTCCACAAAGACAGTGATTGGAGATCATTATTGAACCAGGTAGCATCTCTACACACTGCAACTGTAATAAAATCAGTGAGTATTTACAAATTAAAAATAACGTAACGCAAAAAATGTTCATACATGTTGCCAGGCCTAAATGTAATAGAAATAACGTTTTTTTTACATGGAGTTCTAAAATTTCTCAATTCTATCCTCATATTTGCTACAAAGCAGTTTTAAAAATTCTTATATTACCAACTAACATGATTGAATGATTGAAATATTGCTGCATTAATGTTATTTGTAATATATGGTGTTATTGTGGAGTATTATACAAAAAAGTCAAAGATGTTTCCTATATTAGGAGAGATTTAACACAACAGAAAGATGAAAACAATGTAGTTGACAACTGATTTTTGAAAGAATTTCTTCAACCAATTTTTTTATGTGCAAGGTGACATGAAATAATACCAAAATTGTGTTTTGTATTTTTTTTTATACTTCAGTATAATTTTCAATAGTGTTTTTCTGAAATATCTCAGGTTCACAAACAAGGTCTGAGAATAAAGCATTAATGTAAATTTTACCGCGGTCAGTGGTAGTAAAGATAAGTAGTATAGTGAACAGAGCCGGAGACATGGCGAGCTCTGCATTCCCGGAGACACACTTAAAGTGGCCTAGCACTAAGGGAGGCGAAATTTTAGACTGTATTGACTCACTGATACAAGCTGAAGACCAGCTGCAGTGCCCTGCTTCAGCCGGTCTTATTTACTGTCCTACATTACTCACAATGTATCAACCAAGAGTCAGACTAAGAGCAGCCTATACAAGATCCATTACACACACAAGCATACACACATATACACATTCAAAAAGCTGCCTCAGTGGCAACAGCTAAGATACCCACACATCACATGCTTAAGCTGCATGCTGCCGGCTGAAGGGGTGACAGCAGGAGCACCAGCCTGATGTCTGTGTGGTACAGCAGCTCTGTCCCAGCATGATCCTCTAGCTTCCTGTCAGTTTCCCCTCCTCTCCTGCCAGCATGTATCACCATCAACCCCAAGCAGGAACACACAAGATACCACAAGCACTCAAGAGTAACAACCAGGCCAACACTTCCACACAAAAACATGCACGCATATACAAAATAAACTGCATGTGCCTGTGAATATTCACCCAGTCACACAAACCCATAGACAAAAACAGATGTGCTAGTTTGAATAGTTTATTAAACCTAATTTTTAAACCTAAACAGGATCTTCAATACTGGTGAAATGTCTTTAACGATTTGGAGTTTATGTTCTTTCTTTTTTTTCTAAAACAGCAGCAATCATGGACAATGTAATACTTACATATTATAAATGATACTTACACAGGAACTTGGATGTAGGATAAAAGTCTAAAACTGTTTTTAAAACTGTTGATAAGTTTTATGCAAAGAATTGTCTATTTTGAAAGAATTGTCTATTCTCCAAAGTAAGTGCTTTGTAACAGATAGAGGTAATGCTGTTCCTTTGAGTTATCTGACACAGGAAAGTCTTCAAGACAGAAAGCTGTGTGGTTTCTCAGTACCATGACAAGCTGCACTTTTTTGTTGTATCATCTTCACAAGCGAGAACAAACGAGAGGCTGGTGAAGGAACTTTCCAGTTGCTGCAACTAGTTCCTCTTGATAAGAGGAACTAACTTGTGATGTGATGTTTTTTGAGAAATAAAATGTAATGTGAAATAAAACACTTCAACATGTGAACTTGAGTGAAATGCACAATCAGAAAATAACTAGCTTTGGTATGGTAACAGTAACTCCACTTTTTTTGAGCAGCATCACCATGCCATCTTTGACTACGTTGTGTCCTATTCTTAACTTAATCCATTATCTAATTGTATGAAACAAAGTTTAATCAAAATCATAATCTCCGACACGTTACATTTCTTCCTGGCCAAGCGACATCCGACACCCTACAAATGTTTAATGTAGGTCAGACCGTCATCGTGCAGATATCATATTGCGCATAATCTAAAACTAGGAGTACTTCTATCCCAGACAATCTACCCAAATAATAAATTAGAGATACACCCTTGCCATTCCCTCTTCCCTGTCCCAGCACTATAGTGTGCAGAAAAGAGGAAAATACCATCTGAAGGGTGCCTTCTGCAATCTCGCAAAGAGTGGAAAAGCAGAATCCTCTCAAAAACCAGACCCAATAGTATAATCCATCATGTCCGCTCCCAAGGCTTTATTTCAGGACAGAATGCAATCTAGTTCACCTCTATATAGAACCAATGCACTACAAAAAAGCCCTTGTAGAAAGTGTGTTAATCATATTCTCTGTACAACGAACACACCTGCTACACGACATCAGTGGAGGACAAAGCTATGTAAAGTACAGACTGTAATAATCGGTAACCGCACAGTCATGTTTCTTTTGCACTAATTTTACAGGGCAATGTTTAATATTAGATTAGACTATACAAAGACTCTGTGCTCGTAGTGCATGAAGTCAATTCAAATGTATTAGTGCAACCCATTTCATAGACTGCCAAAAAATCTCAGTGAGCCAAAGAACTAGGCACACTTGTACAGAGGACAGAAGAACATAAAGTTTTATATGTTCATAATTCAAATACAAATTGTTAGTCCACTTGTTTGAGAATCTACAAACCACAGACATCATCGGTGATGTTCTGCAAGCCATGAAATGTAGCTGGTTTTAGTTTCGATCTGATTCAGGGGCTTTTTTGCTCTTTGTAAGTGAATAGAGTGATTCAAGTCAGGGGATATATGTAATTAGTGGGGAAAAAAATGCACATTTTAGCCTCAAAAGCTCAAAAGCAGTTTTGTATTTGGAATATTTTTACCTCTCAATGTTTTGGGTTTTTTTCTAAGGAGCCCTTCTTGTTATATAACGTTTTTATAGCCACAATTTAATTATCTTATTTCCATGCATTACTAGGTCAAAGCAATGCATCATTTTTTATTAACAACAGATTTGTCACCGTACTTGTTGTAAATTGAACGCTTAGGCAAGATTTACAATCTCCCATTGATTCTTAACCCATTTTAAACCTTATAATACAAAAGGTCACAGCCTGTGGTTCTTCTTATTAGAAAGCAAACTTATCTTCAAGAATTGTACTCACATCCGATCATCATCATGGCCACAGCGAAGATCTTCTCTCCGTCTGTAGTGGGGGCGATGTTGCCAAACCCAATGCTGGTCAGACTGGTCATGGTAAAGTACAGTGAGGTGATGTAGACCGAGTCCTTGCTTGGGCCACCCTCCCATTTGCCTGTACCACTGGTGTTGAAGCGGTATGGTGTGCCCACTGCCTCACCCAGCATATACAGCCAGCTGTCAGTACGGACCACGTTGGCCTCCTCGTCGATGACCTCATAGTCGCCAATGCTGTACCAGATGCAAGCCAGCCAGTGGGCGGCCAGGCCAAACACACACACCAGCAGCACTAGCACTGCTGCACCATACTCGATGTAGTGGTCCAGTTTGCGGGCTACACGGCCCAAACGCAGGAGTCTCACCACCTTCAAGGAGCTGAAGAGACTACTAATGCCCTGCATACAAACAATAAAGAAAAAATGAGGTGTAGTCCTTTTGCAAATATTTCACTGAAATTAGACCTGATGCTTGGATTAGACATAATATTCCATTCTGCAGTGAGGTATGTGATTATATAATATAGTGTAATACACCACAAGGATTCTCAATTATGACTGGTCAGAAATTGTTGAGTCATTTTTCCATAGCAGTGCCAGCTGTAAGTTTGATATTAATGCTTGAATGTACTCATTTCTATACATCTAACATCTTGCACAAGAAATTGTATGGAGTACAAACCACATCATCTAAGGCTAACAAAATAAACAGACTATATATATATATATGAGATATATAATCAGTGATATGGTGAAGCCTTCTTGTGAGGAGATGTCTAACATTTAGAGAAGTCTTTAACATAAGAGCTTTGCAACACTCGGAGGAGTTTAATTTTCCGGTAACTTAAAAAGCTGCACTCTTTAAATTCTTTAATTCATTTCAATTATTAATTTCAAGACAAATTAACAAAGACAGGCTAGTGGGATTATGCCTATTTTTCATTTTGACATAAATGTTTTAGGCCAGATTTTCAGCATCTTAGTCAAAGAACTGATCATTAACCTTTGAAGTACAGTAACTCCAGGAATAACATTTGATTATATGATAATAAAAACCCGAAACTTAGCAGGAAATGGTGTTTTGCCACCAAACTTTGACATCACTAAAATGGTCTGTTATTTTTATTCATCCCTCACATGTAATGCTCATAAAAAATTTATTGCCTTTGCTCAAGCAAAGTAAATCAGCAAATGCATATTGACTAGCAAGTAAAGAGAAGTCATGCATGGCATTGAAGAAGTTTCCTATCTATGTACAGCCCTTTTATAGACACAGGTTTCGGCTGAGCTGCTTTAGCTTGCTTACCACACAGCAGCAGAATGAAAAGGCTGGATAAACCGTGTTGACAAGTCCAGCAAAAGCAGTGGCCTCGAAGCTTTAGAGGGAGGGGACTGTGCAAGCAACATTAATCTTTATTTACACCACTTCACTACACTAACACACAAACATAACACTGACAGCTTCACACAACACTTTATGAGAACATTTTGATTCTGTTTCCGTAGATGGGAGTCATTTGAGTAATCATTTCAACAGTGGTAATAAAATTATGGAACAGTGATGATTGGTCACATGATGCAAAAAATAAAACCTTATGTTAAAATTCTCTATGTTTTTTTTAAAAACAATTTGCACTTGATAATCTCACATGAAACGTTATTTTAAGTGGTGTGTGGTGATTATTAATTATAAGAATATTAATAATAATTTATTCAGTGGGTAGAGCTCCATAACATACTTTAAGGGCATTGATATGTTTTCACTCATTGTTGATTCAGTTTCAGATTCAGGAAATACTGAAAGTATGATTAATGTGTTATTTCTTATGTTATTGTTCCACCAGTCAGCGTGTTGTTTTCAGTGAAACATTAGTGTTTATTTTAAAGTATAGCAACAATAAATTAGCTTCAAGGTCTGATTTCATGTTTGCCAACCTTTTTGTTTTATGGGAAGTAGGCTTGAATCGATTTGAACAACATTGTCATGGGATTATTAGGGGCTATTTATCCAGACAACCTCGAATGCTACTATATTTTTCACTGGTGTTATTCTTTCTTACCAGGATCATTACAAGTGCAAGATCATTATAAATACAAATTTCCTAGAATATAATTAAGTCTACTGGATCTACCACCAAAAACTTCTAAAACACCTTTGATTCTCATTAAATAACTAGCCATGACATGTCACGTGATCAATAATTAAGAACCTTAACACTGCATGTAATGTTTTGCACATGCAAAAACATGTAATTGTTTTTGTGATATTGTGTTGTAGCAGCATGTAGACTGGATTGCTGCTAAAGCTGCCCGCACAATAGCAGCAGGAAAATATTTTTTTCATTATGGTTGGTTAAAACAAAAAAATCTGAAAACATTGTTGATCCACAATATCACCTCTCAGTTATTACCTGATAATATAGTGGATAGGAAGAATGTAAAGCCTTTGCATACAAAGAACAAGACCAAGAGGTAGAATATTCAGCTTTCAATTATGTTAAACTCTGCACCACTCTTAGCTTGCATCACCACTGCTTGATTAAAGCCATGAGAGACAGTCCTGTTCTTCAGATTTTCAACACATCTCTGGCGTAAACAGCTCTATCATTGTTTGGCTACACAGCTGAGGCTTCACTAATGCTTCAAGCAAGAAAGGACTGAGATGAGGTAAACTATAATGAAACCTGCATTGCTTTAGAGAGAGAGAGAGAGAGAGAGAGAGAGAGAGAGAGAGAGAGAGAGAGAGACAGCCAACAGAGATTCGCCAATACTGTGCAGTTGTAGGGGATAGATTTGGGTACTGTCTTGATTCTCTTTTGTTTTGAATGTGTAAACTGTGTACAAATGACATGAAATGAAGTTTACATGAGCTCAGGGATAACATTTATGTTCAATTGCTTCTGTATGTGGCACATTCCATTGGGATGAACTGAACTCCCCCAAGGTGTCTGCAGTTGGCACACAAAATACCACATTAACAGCTAGTTGGATCATTGATCAGTGTTTCTTGATATCTTGTCTGAGCAGCTGACAAAAGTAGAGATTAAACACTCAGCCATGCTCAGTTTGAAAGAGTCGTCCGAACAACATGGACAACTAATAAAAGCTCTCATTAGCTGCGTGTAACTACTGAAAGATGCGAGATTAGGTGCAATGAAGCGGAATTAATAATGGATGATTTGAATAATAAACTGTTCAGATGAGACACAGAATGCTGATCAAAGTAATTCACAGTAGAGTTATGTGATGTCATACATCTGCTGTCTGTTTAAACCTGTGGTAGGATTACACAATCCAATAAATATACAGAGACAGTCAACAGTTATTAGAATTATCCAAATGGTCTCAAATGATCTATCTACCATGTTTGAATAAAGTGGGTTTTTTTTTAAATGCTGCTTGAGTGGAAGTACAAGTACAATATATTGCTATCAGTGGTTTACTTTCAGTGCAAGAATAAGGCAACTTTATCACTAACATGTCAGAGTGCTGACTCAAGTTAAAAAAGAAATTTCTAAAATGGTCACTAAGAGATTTCCACCAGAAATGTCACTCATTCCAAATCCTGAGAGAATGATTTGTCTGCAGACTACAAACCAGAGTGTGTTATAGAGTGGTACAGGTAGAGATCTGTTTAAACCTGTATACAAAAACACAGCTTTTAAAAATTGTATTACTACAATTAAGGAGATATATTTTCTTACATATCCTGTTCACCTTGTAAATATTCAGTTATGAATATAAACATAAAATATTTATCCATTAATAATTATTTTAGCCATCCAGTTACTTTTAGCAGTAAAATTTGAGACCATTGATGAACATTAATTCTTTAAAAATCCGGTTAGATTTGAGCTTTTTAAATAACTAGGCAGATACCTTAAGGTCCTATCAGAAAGCAGTTAAGATTATAAAGTTTTTGATGAATTTGACAAAAATACTCTCAGAAATTTCTCACGATCCTGTTAAACAGCTGACAAACATTAGCTGTAGATCTTCTACATTTATTAGTGAACTTTTCTAAATATAGATCCTTTAAGAAATCCTGTCAGGTTAGCCCATTTCAATTGGCAGGATAATAACTGTGAATATGATGTAATTTCTCAGTTTAGCTAACTTATTACTTATTACCAGTCACAATAATACAAAATACAACTTAACTCTTTTCAAAGTGTGCAATAAAACAGATGAATATTTTTGTGCAATAACAAGGGTTAA
>JAOTRN010000003.1:14567936-14584820 GCA_028566695.1 Bagroides melapterus | reverse complement strand
ACAAGTGTATATTTGTAACAGTAACTGGTAAACAAAACTAATGTATAAAAACATAAAATAAACCATACAATATACAGTATTCTGTGTGTACTAAGGCTATCCTTCATGTTACAGGCACTTGAGCTGAAATTTTAATCACATCATTGACCACTAGTAAGGTATATCACCTTTAAACACTTTTTAAATCCAACTTTGCTCTGGATTTAAAAGAAGAAGAAAAACAAACTAACAAATAACACAATGAATATAAACAGTACCTTTCTGTACAGTACAAACATTAAAAAAAAAAAAAAAAAAAAGAACCTTTAAAATAAATTACGAGGTTCCTGGAGCAATCCTTCTATAATACAAAAAATGTAAAACTGATCAGTGCATGATATTAACAGTCTATATAACAAATGCACTTTGATTAATTGTACAGGCTCTCTTCCTGGTGAGGTGAAATTTATTTCCATTAATGTAGCTCAGAACATGAAGCTTTTTCTTTCATTCTTATTTTTCTGTTTGTTCATTCTAGCATATAAACTTCCTCACAACCTCCACACAATGGCTGTATTGCTAGGTAGAAAAGAGACACAAAAACCACAAAAAAAATCCAGCCGTTGTTGAGAAGCAGTCTGTTTTAACTTTTAGGTGGAGGAGACTGATCCCTCTTAACAGCTAAAGACTATGGATTAGATAGTCCTAGCACCCGGATCCTCACTCACACTTTGCTTTCAGATGGAAGGTCGCTGAGGGCCATGACGACATCGCTGAAGGACACTCTGTCTTTAGGACTGGATGCCCAGCAGCGTAGCATCAGCTTGTATATGCGAGATGGACAGCCATGAGGAGGGGACAACTTCAGCTTCCCTTCCTGAAGATCTGGTGTATTATACAAAGCAAAGGCTTTTGCCAGTCAATTAACAGCCATAATGAAAGTGAGCAAGAAAGAAATTCTAGCAGCTGTTCCTAAATCCATCAGTTCATTTCCATGTTTCACATACAAACAGCAAAATATAAAAAAAATCAGTTAAAATTATATTTAATTTAGCAGGTGTCATAATCTGGAGTGACAGTAACATAATATGTAAGAGATAATCAATGGCTAAGTGTGCAGTACACAATTTTAATACACAATGTGGAGGCAAAGAGCTACCTGACATGAAGCAGGAGGTTGCTGCCTTTGGAGTGCATTAAAATCGTGTACTGCACACCCAGCTGTGAACTATCCTGCTTACTCCATGCTCACTTGCCAGCATTGAAATTAAAGTTGCAATTGATGTTTGCAGTGCAAAAAACTGAAAGAAACGATTTTTCAGAATTTCCTCAGTTTTCGATACATAATTTATCAAAACCATGAACTCTTCAAGCCTAGCCAGTACTTTTTTTGTTGCATTTTAACTTTTTCTCCGTGCTGGATGTTTAATGTAAGCAGTAAAGTTTGGAAATATATACAGAGGCCTGAATATACATGTATTATTATATGTACATAAAGAACACCCTGTCACAACTCGATGTTGTAGTTATCTCCACATGAACATAATGTTTTATTTAGTTATTTATTTTTTTACCTTCCAGGACCTTCTCATCAGCAAGGTCAGCATAGGGAAGCTCTCCAAAGCTGAAAACCTCCCACATGAGCACACCAAAGGACCACACATCCGTCTTGGTGGAGAAGTCGTCCTCAAACACAGACTCGGATGGAAGCCAGCGAAGGGGGATCCAGGCCTGACGGTAATTGTAATACTCGCTACAAACAAATACACAGACACACAAAGCAAATTTTCAGTCAAAGAGATCAAACATGTAGTGTAACATTTACTGTACCTCAAAGCTCTTGTCACACCTCAATCGGCACCTCACTCCCTCCGAAGTACTCCTTGACCCCTCCTGCCATCTCTCATGGTAATAGGTTGGTATACATCAAGACTCTTTTCTATTCTGGCACCAAGGTGGTGGAATGAACTTACCCTCAATTCAGAGTCACTGGCTGTCTCTAAACAAGTGAAGACTTGCGTCTTCCTGAAACACTTTAGAGCTTATTTTCCCTGTTTGTTTTATGCATTTAAAAAAATAAATAATATAAAAAATTAAAAGCACTTTTGTATGTTGCTTTGGATAAGCATCTGCCAAATGCTGTAAATGTAAATGTATATTTAAGGTGTTAAGCATATGCCCTCATCAAGAGTGACCCACAGAAGCACTTTTGAAACCTCTATCAATAAAAACATCTTAGACTAGAAATACCACCAGTATAAAACTCTGTTGGGAGGAAATTTAGCAAGAAAAGCACAGAAACAACTTTTTTTAATAGAAATATAAGTGCTAGTTTAAGAATTTTAGGAGCAAATAGGTCTTTAGATGTTGTTGAAGCCAGTGATTTAGCTGTTTGGACATCTACAGAAGTTCATTCCACAAAGAGTTAAGAGTACCCTGAGAGACAGTGGGATCAGTTGAGCAGTGCTGGAGGATCAGAGGGAGTGTGGTACAGTGTGAGGAATGATAAATATTTTGAGGTAAGAGAATTCTGGTCCATTTTTCGCCTTTTTGGCTTTGTTTTTCTAAACGTGATGAAGTCAGTTACCGGGAACTAGCAGAAGTAGTGTAAACAGAGTGCTATGGGAGAAACCTGGGAGAAATTTGAAATCAAGTCGTATAGCTGCGTTCTGGATTATTTTCCGAGGTTCAACTTTTATTTGGAACAAGTGTATAAAATACTCGTGCTACCGATTTGTGACAAATAATTAACTGCTGATCACACAGGCTTAGAAATTTGTGGATTATAGTCATCAAGGTTGGACTGTTGATTAGACAAGGAGTGATTACATGACAAAAACAAATATAAGTATAGAGGCAGACTGCTAATTTGTGTCTTTTCCTCAGATTTACTGAGCCACAACTGGAATTCCTTGCATCCTCTATCCAAACCCTACCGTCTATCTGAGAAAGATGTCAGAAACATTGAAGTTGTTTAACTGCAGTATAAAATTCAAAATCTTCTGTGAAGCAGACCTAGCTGCAATTCAAGCGTGTCTATTTTGTGTCTACTGATGTATGAAATGTTCTGGTTGTCTGGTGTATGTTCACCTGTTGTAGACATCTTTGCTGAGGCCCAGTGCAGACACTTTGACCTGCCTCTTGGCACTAATGAGGCAGTTGCGTGCAGCCAGGTCCCTGAGGACAAAGCGCTGATTAGAGAGATGCTCCATCCCCCGAGCAACCTGCAGACACACTGACACCTGGGAAAAGACACAAGATGTGTGTGTATGTGTAAGTGTGCGTTTCTGTATGTGCATAAAATATTTAAAACAGGCAACAGGTATGAACAAGTTCCCCGTTATAAAATTATATTGTGTGTGTGTTTTTGTCACTAGTTTTACCTTCTGCTTGGTGCTGAGTGGGTGCACTTTCACTTTCTCATCTTTACTTTTGGAGATTTTCAGATATTGCTTCAGGTCACCCTGTGGAAGAGAAAACATGATTGGATATGTGAGGAGGATAAATTCAAATGAACATAAATTTTGTTCTCAGGCCACTGTGAGGAATTAGGCAGAGGTCAGGTGCTAATCCAAAAACACATACAACCCAAAAACAAAAGAAAATCAAAAGCAGGACATACTTTCAGTAAACAAATACAGCACGACAGTGAGCACTGAGTGTCATAGTGAAAATGAAATATGTGACTCACCATATCAGCATATTCCAGGATCATGTAATACGGCTCGGCTTCTCTGCACATGCCCAGCAGACGGGTGATGTTTGGGTGGCTGAGTTTGGCAAACATTTCACATTCCCGCCGAAAATCTGTCTGCACCTGCTCATCTCTGGTCTGCAGGCTCTTCACTAGGACGGCCGTTTCTTCCTCATCTGCACCGCTCTTCACCTTGGCCAGGAACACCTCACCAAACTCTCCTTTACCTGAGGAACAACGTGAGCACACGTATTTGTCTTTGCTGCTTTGTCACAAAACTTCATGGTGTATCTGATTTCAGCAGAAAATCTTTTATACCCAGAGTGGTGATGGCTTGCAGGCTGGTGCGGGGAAACTGCAGCTTGTCATGAGTGCTGTGGCGTTTGTTGTTTCCAGTAGCAGACACGGTGTTCAGCGGCACGTCCTCCTGAATCTCAGCTGTGGTCTGGCCGTTCTGCTGAGTAGCGTTCCCTGTAGGAGAAACCAGGAAACTTATGATTATGGCTAACAAAACATCCAGTCTAATGCATAGATCATTTTAGCTCATGTCTTAAACTGATATCTTGTTAAAGAACAGGAGTGTGTAGAGATCTTACTATTATTAAGTCTTATACATTTCAATAGCTATTGTAATTTATAGAAAAAAGGTATTCATTATTTTATATATTATGGAACAGTTCCATTAAAAAAAAATGGACTGAAAGTATGACCCAGGCCTTAGTGTCCTCTCACAGCTGGTTTGTTATGATCTATTACTACTTTGATTACTCGAGCTAATTAGTACAGTCTACACAGCCATGTTACAACTTTAGAACCTAAAAGGAAAATCTTTTGCTCTTAGTTTTATTTATTTATTTTTGGCAGGGTGAGGATTAGGTAAGCGTGGGGCCGTGACAATATTCTAAACACATGCCCAGGCACACACCATTGAGGCACTCCATCTCGGGCTCCTCTTTGTCCTGTCCCTTCTGCAGTCTCTTGGCTTTGCGTCTTTGCTTGCAGTAGAACATGAGGCCGAGCACGACGATAATGTAAGCAACAGCCGCGCCTACAGACAGCCCAACGGTCTGAATCATCTTATACGGAGCCTTCTCATCTTCAGCCAGAGTGTGCTGCACTGGCTTCTCTACAACCACAAACACACACAGCATACCAATATGAGTATTAATAAGAGCTAGAGACTAATCAGCGTACACATTTGCTAGTCATGGGGGAATACAGTGATACAGATGGTAAAGAAATGCAGGTTGAAGGTATTTTTGTTAGAACAAAATAAAACAAGAAAGGCCCTCAACTCTTTTCTTTAATGGAACATTATCACTTTATATGTTGTGTAGTTGAGTGTGAGACTGATTTTCTAATCCCTCCATCACCCTGGAATTCCTGAAGTGTAATTTCTGCCTTAATGTCATTTAAAGTTAGGTAAAAAAAATAAATAAATCCTTGCAGGTTGTGACCAAGACCATGCTTCATCTTCAAAGTCATCATCAGCCTGGAAAGATCTCCAAGTTGCAGCTGAACAATATTTAAAAACACCATGAAAGGTTGGTCACTGAGCAGTATGAAGATCTCTGGTAATGAACTTCAGCATCCATGTGTGTCAACAAGATCAGGTCTGTTTTTATAATTAGTTTGAGATGTTACACATTTATAATTTGAGTCCTTCTTTGCTATTGTTCATCAAAATTTAATACAGTCTGCCTGAATGAAAAAAATTAAAAACAGAAAACTTTCCCAATCATGTTTGGGAACAAAAATAAATAAATAGTGACCTACTCAGAATCAAACTGAATTCGAAATCCTGCTAAACTATTAAAAAACAGTTGTTCAACCCCTAATATACAGCTAAACTCTTGTTCTGGCCTCAGATGCTTAGTTGCCTTGGAAAAAAATATTTTGTATTGGCTTGCTGGAATATTCTAGAAAAAAAAAATCAAATTCCAGGAGAGAAGATTATAAGCTCTAAATCCATTAATGCTCAGTTTTGCTGAACGTCCACTCACCCACTACGTAGAGCTCAGCGGATGTGTGTGCGATGTTGCAGCTGTTCCCAGCAATGCACGTGTAGCTGCCCGTGTCTTCGGTGCTGACGTCATGAATAACCAGAGAGCCATTGGGCATTGTCTGGAACCTTCATCACACCAACCAGACAATCAATTAGAGAAGGAGTCTGAACTGTATTCTTTTTACATATGATTATTCATGCCACTCTCCATGCAGGACACAGGACAGTTTTTTTTTTATACCTGCTCTTGTTAGACTCGAGGAACTTGTCTTTCTTTTTCCACTGGATGATGGGTGAAGGATCTCCTGTAGCTTGGCAGTGCAGCACAGCAGTGTGACCCTGATACACTGTAGTGTTCTCTGGCTTCAGCTTAAATGTCACATACACTAAAAGAGAGCACAGAATGATATAAAGACAAGTCGGTTTCTGCATTAAGACAAATGTATCACCGAGATCTCAAATGATTAGTAGTGTCTGTGTTCTGATATATTTTTTTTAACCATAAAGATTCATTCAAACTACCAAGACCAAAACCAAAGGTTTGAGAAAGACAAAAAGAAATGGGCAATGTTAGAGCATGTTGCCATGGCAACAGCCCAAATAACTTGTACTTGCATGATCAATGTTTAAGTCAGGAATAAAATATTTTGGGAAGATAATAATCCACGCTGGAGCACTGTGATGTGTTACCATCATCCTAAACTGTAATTACACAGCACACACCACTTTTTTAGCCTTTACGTTTAATGACTCCTTCCATAAATATTAGATGAACAAATTACAAAAAAAAAAAAAAAACTACACTGCATCAATCATTACTTTCATAAATAGCATTTTTATTATGAGCATTAGATTATGAGGAACATCTGCTGTTCAAGTTCCTATGAATTGTTACTATAGAACCCATAACAGATTAGAACTATTAAACTGTTATTATTATTAAAGTATTGTGAATTACAGGCAGAACTAATGTCAAAGCTGTTACAGTGATACATTTTATGGGAGCTATGTTTCTAAATCACACCTTCTTTTGTGCATTTTATGCTATATATAGCTGGAGGATTTGATTGTTTTTATAATGGGAAAAATAGTAAAATGCTCCATGTTTATATCTGCATGACTTGAGTTAAAAGAATACTCCAGCTGTTCACTACATCTGGAAGAGTGCCTTTACAAGTTACTGTACTGCACCTGCCACAGTGAGCTGAACCACAGCACGGATCTCCCCTTGCAGGATGTTGGAGGCCACACAGGTGTAATTCCCTGCATCTGCCCGCGTCACTGTGGAGAAGTGCAAAGTTCCTCCGTTCTGTTCCACCCACGCTGGGATCGCACCACCATCTGCAGAGGGCACCACACACAGACACACAGGCGTCTTACTGTGATAAAATTATGGCCATACACACTTTTAAACAGCAGCTGCTACTGGACCGACACATTCCGAAATGTTTCACTGCTTCATAACAATTGCATTATTAAAGCCATAATGAACCTGCACAATTGAGACATCATTCCAACACACACACACACACACACACAGGAATTTATAATGAGCAAGCATGATTTGATGGGTGCATTGTTATGAATAAGCTGAGCTGTACACATATCTTAACTGCCATGGGCAACATTAAAAACACGAGGCAAGTCCTCCAGTCATAGTCCTTGACAGAGAGGCACTATTCTCTCTCAATGCATGCGATGCATCTATTAAAATCTTGAGTTCACTGTTAGCTATGAAATTTGTCCATCTGTGCAGAAATACAAAGGACGCACTGGTGCACTTGGATGGGATGACCAGCCTGAAATGGAAGTGTGTATTTGAAAAACTGCTAGGATTTTGTTTGGCTCAGGAAAAGATCATCATCTTCAAATTAAACTCAAACTTGTCCCCAGTCCAAAAAAAAAAAAGAAAAAAGAAAAGAAAATCCTTATTTGGAAGTCACTTTGGATGACTGATGACACTTAAAGTGTCTGATAAATGAATAAATGCCAAAAATGGAACTGTAAAATATATGTGATAAGAACCAACAAAAACAGAAACCTAATACACACAAGCTTATGCAGGCTGGGAGCTATTAAAGAGAGTTGGCCTCCATGGCACTTTATAAATCAGCTTATTTTTAGGCTTCTGCCATTCTCTCGTCTGTGTGTATGCAAAAGAGGCCACCGGAATGCTAGAACTGCACCGAATATTTAATCTCTTTCTTCTGTTTGCAGATACGCACCAGTTTTTGTCCAACGGATGGTAGGCGGCAGACGGCCCTTGGCAGAACACTGCAAGCTGCCCTCCTTATCCAGCTCCTGGCACTGTAAAGACCGTGGTGTCGGAGTGAACTTTAACCTCTCTGAGGGGGAGAGAGAGAGAGAGAGAGAGAGAGAGAGAGAGAGAGAGAGAGAGAGAAAACACACAGAAGAGATTTAAGTTATTGGAAAACAATCCAAGGTGAATCTAATGTTTTAAGTTTATTTACCACACAGAGGTTGATTACGTTCCAATAACACTATGTCCTGTTTTTTGAACACAACACCACTTGTCATCTAAGCAAAAATACAGGAAGGACAAACTCCTGAAGATTTTCCCATTGTAGAAAACATACTGACTATTATTAAGCTCTGGCAGAAAACTTCACCATAAATACAACGGTACATTTTTTTCTTTTTTAAAAAACACAACATTCTTCTCAGTCTTCTCAGTTCTGTACGTCATCTACTACATAGGTCCCTGTGTATGAGCTGTTACTATAGAAACTCTAACCTATTCAAATGATTCAGAATGAAGTAAAATGTAGTACTATAAACCTGTAGTTTGAATTACAGACAGAAAGACTGTCTGACCAGAACTGAGAATTCAACAGTGTTGAAGTATGATTAGAATTACACAGCACACTTTATGACTCACATTAACTCAAAGCCCCATTACGTCCAGCTAAGAATGAACAAATGTGGTACCATATATGATGTCCCTGCCATATTAACGTATTTGTGATGTTTGTACAAACAGAATAGTAACAACTTTACACACACACTCATATTGTACACATACTCTCTCGCACACAGACTCATTCACTCTCACGTGCACACACAGACACTCCCTCTCTCTCACACACACACACGCACACCTTACCCAGTATAGTGACTTTGGCATAGGCGTTGAGTTTCCCTGCTTCATTTTTACTCTCACAGTTGTACATATGGCCATCATACACCTCCACACTGTTGATACGCAGAGTTCCATTGGAGAATTGCTTAAACCGTGTATCCTGTCACACACACACACACACACACACACACAGGAAGTTGTGAATTACTAGGAAACAAATCCACTGAGAGTTCTAAAATCCAGTGCCTTGGTAGCCACCTTCTACAAAAGATCTCCATTTCAGTATTATCTGGAGAGTCTGGTAGGCATCACATTCAATGTTAAATAAAACAACATTTAGAATGCATGACATTTATTATGAAACCGTAGGATTGCACAGGACCAGAATCACACTTAGTCTAAGAAGGAAATGTTATCTAGGGTTTTTCACACACAAATCAGAAAAAAGCATCAGCATTACATTTCTACTATCTGTACAGATTTTCTTATTGGCTTTAATACGTGGGAAAATTAACACATTCAACTCTGTGACCTAGTCCTTCCTCTCACCTCGGCACTGATTGGCTGCATGTTGCGATACCATGTGACCTCAGGATCAGGCATGGCACGGGTATAGCAGTGTAAATATCCAGCATGCCCCTCTTCCAACTGGCTCTCCATATCAGGCTTCTGCACCCATTCAGGTGGAGCTATTGAGGACACAAGCAGCAACAACATTAATGGAACATTAATAAAAAGTTGAAACTCAGCTGAATAAAACACACAAGTTAAACAGAAGTCGGACGCAGTCCTACTCACAGGCCACAATGACAGTGAGCTCCTGTTTCTTCTGTCCAGCTTTGTTCTGGGCAAAACAGGTGTAGATGCCAGAGTCCTCTGCACGAGTCGGACTGAACACCAGATCCAGACCATCCTGGAAGACACGACCCTCAGCGGGCACACGCTGACCCACCCGCTCCCACCACACCTCAGGCTCGGGGTGACCGCGAGGCGACCCACAGGAGACCCGCTCCAGAGAGTTGGCCGTGAAGACACGAGACTGTCGAGCCTGCATGTCGTCGATTTCTGACAGAGAGAGAGAAGAACATGATGCAGACTAAACGATGAAGGGGAAATTATAGGCTATTGGAGATTGATAAGGATCTCTCTATCTACACTTCAAAGTTTCCCAGTAGGGGAAGAGCCAAAGTCTAAATGTGTAGATCATTCCTCTTGTATGTCTTAATCATCTTTGATTTCAGTTTTGTCCTTGTCTGTCTGTTCTGATCTGTTTTGTTTCTGTTCAGCTTGAGAGGTTAAAGCTCAGAGCTTTTAAACCTCTTGACCCTCTGTCTTTCATGGGAACTGTATCAAAACTTCCCCTGAACTCTGACACCAAATTCCAAAGCTGGCATATGTGAAGAAAAGAAAGAAAAAAAAGCTCCACTGTGCTGTAATGTATATGTGACAATAATAATAAAGGCTTCTGTGTAAAGGCACTAAATAAATAATTTTTTTTTACAATTGCTATTATTATTTCCATCTTCAGACCATCGATATGTATACACACACAAATACACAGTGAAGATTGTTCAAAGGCTTAAAGTTGGTGTAGGAAAAAAAAAACTACTTCAAACTGGGTCCAAACCAACAGTAAATTAGTGCTAGAAGGGAACTGATTATTTTAGCTGAAACCTAGACTGTTTTATTAAATTTTTACAAGGTTCTCCAGATGAGCCATTGGCTGTAGAACTATCGTTGGCACCTTCTTGGTGGAAAAGAGTTATGTATGATTAATGCACACCACAGAAACAGTTTCTTTTCCAAAAAAGCATCTGTCTGAATGGTGGTGTATTCGAATGCCTACAATTCCAGCCACTCAGAACAATATTGATAATATCCCATTTTGCTTGAGCAGCTATTAAATGTTTCATGTTAAAATGCTTGGAAAACTGTCTGCAGATTTCAGGGTTTTCCCTCACAAATTACCTGCTATTCTCAGATAAGCCTCGAGTGAGACACGTTGGCCACGGAGACCCTGAGCCACACAACTGTAGCGGCCCGTGTTGCGCTGCTTCACCTGGCTGATGAAGAGTGAGCCGTTGTTGAGCAAGAATACACTGCGGAGACAGCAGGGGTTAGTGAGAGCACAGATTAGACAAGACGGACAGAAAAAGAACAGCAGGCATCTTTAATCTCAGCAACACACCGACTCTTGTTGGAGATGAGCTCATCCCCATGAAACCACTCTACAGTGGGCTGCGGCTCAGCTGTGAACTGGCAGTGAAAATGCGCCTCCTCGTTTCTCAGCACCACCAGATCCTCGGGCTTCACTACCGGTTGGGGGTAACTCTTATCTACAATGGGAAACGTCACAAAAATGTCTTTATTCTTATTTTTTTCCTTTTTTTTGGAAAGAACACTGTGGAATAGTGAAAGGTTAAAAGGTTAGTTTAAACTGTATCTACATTCCTGGTAAAAAAATAAATAAATAAATCCACACCTATGATGTTAAGGGTGAAGTTGGTGCTGCTGCACACTTGGCCGGCAGCGTTTTTGGCACAGCAGTAGTAGACGCCGTTATCATCAGGACTGGCGCTGGGGAGAGTCAGTGTACGCTCTTTGTTGTTGATCTTCTGGGTCTTCTCTGCTAAAAGCACGCCGTTTCTGTACCAGCGATTTGTCGGCCTGCAGGATGCAGCAAGAGATCAATGACGAGCAATACTTTGCCATAAAACGATATTTATATTTCGTTATTTTGGTAGAATTCTCATCGGCCACACAACAACAAAAAAAAACAAGCATTTAGTTTAACATTATTTTATAACAGTGATTCGAGGGGAAGAGTGATCTGTGCTTGCTGCAGTTATGTTTCTTGTTTCAAATCAAATCAAATTTACTTTTCTTTTTTAGCTTGTGTTTAAGGTCTAGAAATGAAATGCTCATAGATCTAAATATAAAAAAGTTCCCACTGCAGTACTGTTTTGTTTTTTTGCATGAGCAGTATGTTCTTTAAATGTTTTATATTTATTATTGTAAAGCCTTTGGATAAAAATCACAGCAAGAGAAGAGATCTTCACTCCACAAAGAAAAGGAATATCTAATAATTCTTATTATATGATCATTATATTTAAAAATAATATTGTGTATTTGCAGAAGATTTACTAATGTCAAGTTTGACATGGTCTTCTGTAAGCACATAATGTGCTTATTAAAAATAAACACTTTCTTTGTAAATATTCCAGATATTTTCACTGGCAAAAGATTTTTTTCCCCCCATTTCATTAACACAAAACCCACTGAAAGACAGCAATTTGAACAGGTCAGACCATAAACTCTCGTATCATTTACAAATAGTGCCAACCAAATAAAAAGTCCTCTGTAAATATAAACTCTCTCACCGAGGGTGTCCGTCAATGTTACAGCGTAACATCACAGACGAGGAGCTCTCGATCTCTGCCTCTGAGGCTGGACTCTGAAGTATCACTCCACCACTTTCCAACCCTACAGAGAGTGAAGGCAGAGAAAATGAGATTAAAACAGAGCTTATTAGTTAATTTATTTAGACCTGGCTAATTATTATCAGACTCCAAGCCCTCATTGACACCATGTGGTCATGTTTCACACCCTCATTGAAAACAGGCCCCACGTTTCAGCTGACCTCCATGTTATCCAACACAAGTTGCGAGCTGCTGCATTTCAAGCAATTAATCTTGGCAAGGATGTATAAAGGGGAGCTTTGTGTGCCCCCTTCTCTGGCCCAAAATAACTTTCTCTCATGCCGGGGCTGTTTGGTTTTCTGCAGAGCCAGTGTGGTGAAGGGGTGGGACCGAAAATAAAAAAAGAAACCCACCCAATGGTTTACATGTGTGCCTTAAAAGTGCAGTTTAATGTGGTAGCAGACTAATGCCGGATGCAAGTAGCAAAACGTTTGAGGGTGGGGCGGTTACAGTTTTTTTTTTTTTTGTTTTTTTTTTTTTTAGAAACATGAATATCCAGCTTACACTTAATGTTGAAATTGGCCTCGCTTGTGCGCTCCTCTTCTCCTGTAGCGCTTTTGATGGCCATGCACTGGAAGTTTCCAGAGTCCAGGGTCCGGTCGATGGCGGTGAACTTTAGGTTGCCTCCTTCCTGATAGCGACGCTCTGTGTCAGAGACGGGCTGGCCATTGTGAAACCAGTGGTACGTGATAACGCCAGGATCATTCACTTCGCAACGCAGCATGGCGCTTCGTCCGTGCAATGCATCCTGGGATTTGGGCTCCTTCGTGAAATGGAATGATGCGGCATGGATGCAAAGTGCTGAGAAAAGAGGGAGCGGATTGTAAATTAGAACAAATGAGCAACCTTACAAACACACAGCTCAGGAAAGCCTAAAGCAAAGGTGTTCCTGAAGCCTACAGCTAAAATAAATATAGATGTTCTTTTTACTGTGGATTATAGTAATTATTTATTTATATTTAGTGCTTAATTATTTGTAGATTATTTCGCATGGAAAGTCATAAAAAATTGACATAGATGCAAGTATTCAGTGATGCAACTATGGAAAATATCAAACCTTGTACATTTAGCACAATTAGCCATTCCGTTTCTGGGTCATACGAGTATAAAATAACGACTAATTAGCCACTAAGTAAATCAGCTGCACATGTGGAAGGTACTGTAACTGCATTCACAGAAGCTACGGATAAGACCAGAAACAACTGAAACTAGGCTGACAAAACCTGTCCAGGCTTCACAATACAGCCACATGCTTTATGATCTTGTGAAAAAACTCAAGAAAATCAGACAGGACAAATGTACTGTAAAATGGATAAAATCTAGGTATGGGTTTTCATATGTCTGGGTGATGTGTGTAAACACTGGAGGATTTGACTTTGGATGGTAAAATATGCTGGAAAGGAAAATCACACATTGGAAAAGCAACACATTTTTCCACCGTACGCCTCCAGGTTTAAGCCCGAGATCAGCTTAGTGTCTGTGTGGAGTTTCACAAGTTTCACAAGCAATGTTTTTGTGTGGATTTCCTCTCACCTTCAAAAAAAAACATGACAGTAGGTGGGTTGGTTCTGCTAAAATGCCCCCAGATTAAATCTATGTGTATATTGTGCCATGCAATCTACTGGTGTCCCCTCCAGGGTCTAATCTTGCCTCACTGCCAATGTCCCTGTGATGTCATATTTAAGACGGACTACAAAAGAGCTACACTGCTAATGTTGGTACTATTTAATCTTGCTTTGAAAAGCTACAAAATTAGACACTATTTAAAAAAAACAAAATGCTGGTGCTGTAGATGTTCAGAGATTTGACCTTGTGTTGTAAAATATGTTCTAATAGCCAATAATGACCAATAATGACCAATAATGACCAATAATGACCAATAATGCAAAGCAACAACAACATGGCCAAGTTACAAGATAATTGCCTCTAATTACATAACAATTTGACAATTTCTTGAAAAAGTCCTCTGAAAAGGAGGACCACCATTTTATCTTTGAATAAAGGTAAAGAAGTAGTAAGAGACCATCTGTCCTCCATCCGAAGGCCAGCTGTGCAGGGTGCAGCTGGACTGGAGACACAGGTCAGGCAATGTGGACTCAGGATATGAGTTTCTCTTTTTATGTTGATCTAAGGTAGCTAATATTTCCCCCTGTCCTTAAATCCTGACCTTTATAAGTACAAAGGGCTTTCAGATCAGTCGGCTTCTTCAACCAGTGCAGGTATGATGATGACGGAGATGGACAGGTGCTCCGAGCTCTATATATTGCTGAGGACCTGATGACCTCTCAGCCACTGCTTGTTGACTGATGCCTCAATTATGGAAATTATTAAAGATTAGCACCAAATGACAGTATACAATAATGTAAGATATGTCATGGGCTGGTTGGTGTTTGGTGACTCACAACTTTGTTGACAGACAAAATAACCAAATAAATCCCTCAAACACCTCAATAGGCTTTTTTTTAATGATGGACTGAATTAGCATGAAAAACCTTCCTGAAATACACTCTTCAGTCAGACTATTCTTTCTCCAGAAAATGACAGGCATCTCAAAACTCTTATCATGGCTTCTCTGCACGCTTTCCCCCCCTGCAGAGTGGATCCTTCATTCATCCAGACATTGCTCACTGACACATAAAGACACCAGTCATTCCCACTCCAGAAGGCATGGATCATGCTGGGACAGAGTCGGAGTGTGAGGCGAATGGGAAATGAAGGCGCGAGTTCCCACAGAGCAGGGCAAAGCACATTCAATAAGCATGAGGACAGAAATGATCAGAAGTCCGTCTTCACTTTTAGTCACTGGGGGAGGGTGGGAGTGATGTAGCAGCCAGCCAAGGAACTTGAAGCCTGATTTCCACTTGAGAAGAAAAGCATTAGTAATCATCACGGTCACTGTCTTTGTCAACGGTTTCATGATGAATCGAATTCACTTGAAATAACAAGACGGGATTTTATAGGATCCTACAGCTAGACTTTCTGTCAAACTTAAATTATTTGAAAAGCACAAGCACACCACTTTTGAGTGAGTAAAACTAACCATCTGAAAACGCACTGTACGCAACAAACATCAGTAACAGGTAAGCTGGAGTCATCACCCATGCTATGAAAAGTTAGTGTATAACTAAATGCATTAATCCAATTCATACCCCAGACCTTCAGGATTTATGGCAGGCATCTGGGTCATACTTGATCCTCACCAGAGCCATTTCTGTTTTTCATTATGCTATGACGAATAGCCTACATTATGCTGTCTGTTATTTTTATGTACTGTTCACTACCCAGGCAGCAGCAAATCATGAGACTTATCTCCAAAAACATGATATTCTGTGCGGCTTTCCCCTATTGACCTGGCAAAGAAATAAGATAAACAAATCTATACACTTTAGTACAATAAACTTTGAACGTTTCCAGTAGGAGGAAGCACTCACAGCTCATTTACTTAAATAATATGTACTGCACACAGTGAAGCGTCTATTGTGAAAAAAACTAACTAGAGATGCTGTGACTCATCACAAACCATGAAGGCTTATAGGGCACGTCAGGAATCTTCCTCAAAGTATAAATTTGGCTTAGTTGCCAGGAGAAGTGGATTAAACACTTGCTTTAACGAAAACACTTTATAAACACAATGTTCTCATCTAGAGTGAAGCTGAACACTGAGAGTCTGTTCCCTTAATGAGATTATAGTTTGACCCTTTTGGGTGACGGTGACATGGTGGGAGGTTCTGCAGCTGTAAGATGGGCTGCAAAGTCTGAAGGAATCTGAAGAGGCAAAGAAGGACTGCACCTGGCTGACCTGAGAAAAGATTTATTAAAAAAAAAAGCCTGAAATGATGTCAACTCCACGTCTCGCTGTCCTGCTTGTAGAATCTGACAGAGAGACAGTTAGACTCTATGGTTTTGATTGTCCACCATTTTCTGCTTTTATACACATTTGGGTCTTTGGCTGTGAGCGTATTCACTGGATAATGGAAAACTATTATGTTTTAGGGTCGGATGCAAATGTTTGTGCACTCTTAACACAAAAAAGAAGGAATTAAATGTATAAACAAGTCATTAAAAGTTTTAATGGAAAAGTTCCTTGTTTTTTGTATGCGCACTCATCTGAATCTTAGCTTTTTTGTCTGACAGGAGTACAGTGGTCACTGAAGTTGACTGACAGATAAATGAATAAAATTTCCTGTGCATCACCACGGTCGAAAGCTCAGTCTCTTCTTATACACACACAGTATTCTAAGCATCTCCATCCATGTTGCATTTTAATTCCACAACCACGAATTCAAACCACGAAGTATCATGCAGAAACATAACGGCTGCATTCAACCATGAGAAAACTACACACACCGATATCTCAGGATTCTTGTTTACTTTACGGAGGAAGCTTTGCAAGTACTCTCCATGTTTAACAGCAGTGTCTTTTCCCGACTGTGGGAAAGGCCACTTAATAAAAATAGATCCTTTTCACCTAGAACAAATCTGTTCGATTCTGAAGCATCTTATTTTGAAGTAACCTTCATGGGAAGAAAGAAAGAAAGAAAGAAAGAAAGAAAGAAAGAAAGGAAGGAAGGAAGGAAGGAAGGAAGGAAGAAAGAACTTAGTTTGCAAACAACCATACTGAGGTTCA
>JAOTRN010000003.1:14541229-14553149 GCA_028566695.1 Bagroides melapterus | reverse complement strand
ACACACACACACACACACACACGTATGTATGTATGTATGTATGTATGTATGTATGTATGTATGTATGTATGTATGTATGTATATTTTTTTTGGGATAAAAACCACCCAGGCCCCAGAGGGATACAAACTTTTTGACTTGTTTGAGGGGTCAGTTACTCTAAGAAAAATAAACTGAAAACAAACAACAGTTTATCCCCAAAATCATTTCATGACATTTTAACAATGTAAGAAAATGTAGTGGACCACAAATTATACCTTATCTGTTACGGAAAAGGTTTTCAGAAACAACGTTTATAAAGATTTTGAGTTGTACAAGCCACTGTTTACAACACTGTGGTAGAGTACAACGTTTCCAAATAACCACCTCTAAAAGGCTCCAAACGAAAAGTCAAAAGTATTCTTTGAGGAAACTCTCAGTCTGCTTTTAATGACATGGGCTTTTCATGGACTCAATATTAAAGAGCTTTGTAATTCTATCCTGGGAAGCTCTTTTAGGAACTTTTGAACCAGAAACCCTTCAAGCACTATAAGGCACCACAAATCTGTGCTATATCCTTTGATGACACTGAACCATGGACAAAATATAGTCAAGTTTAAGAAATTTCCACATAGAAAGAAACTGACTGAGCACTATGAGATCTCTCTCTCTCTCTCTGTCGCTCTCTCACACACTCTCTCTCACACTCTCTCTCTAATACATTTATACACACACACACACACACACAGAGCGAGATACACACATTATATGTTTTTGTAATATATACGTACTGTGTGTGTGTGTGTGTAAGTGAGAGAGAGAGAGAAACTCAAACAGACTTAAGTGAATCTTTAATGCAGCCCATAAAAGTGAATACAGTTCTGACAATATTGCATCCAGTCAGCCCTCACACCTCGCACATTTATTTGACCATTGTGAGGAATCAGCTTTCCCAGACCTGCTCAAATTAGCACAACAAAGGAGTGTGACGGCTCCCCTGATGTTCGTAAACATCAACCAGGGCCTTCAAGTACCTGTGAAGTGCCGCTACCCTGCGTGCTTTTATCTTTCAGGCACCCATGCAAATGTTACACTACTTCCTTAGTGGGCCCTGAAGGAATACTTCAGCCATACACAACACAGCGTTCTCTTATCCAACCCCCCACCACACACGCTGTTCTCCCTTTCCCTTGCTGTGCCACCTCACCTGGGTCCCCTGGGATGCATTATGCAGGCAGAGCATTCAGTTGTCAGCACTCATATGAAACACACACTCAGATTTCACACCTACTGTCCCTTAAAAATGAATCAATATCACGTCTATTCTCTTTTAGAGATAGGGGCAATGCAATACACAACACCAGTGGCATCTTAGTTTCATTCAAAGTACACTCAGAGCAGTATGGAGTCTGACATTAATCCTAGACTGCTCCATTTTGCTCGCCAAAATCATGAAATAGCCTGTTGAATTCTCCAGCTTAAGAGTCAACCAATGTCATCATTCAGGACGGAAAGGACGGACGGAAAACCGCAAAGTCATCTCTAGTTCAGTTAGGAATTTCACTTTTCAGAGATCGTTCGAAGTACCGTTAAAATCAATGAGCCATAGATGGATGCAAGGTTTTTTTGTGTCAATTTCCATGATATGCAATCATGCAAATGTGTGAAATCCCCAACCGTTTCTTTACAATTCTTAATGCAATCACCCTTTTGTTTGGAGTGCAACCATTTGGCACAAGAGCACTGGTAACTTTAATCCTCTCCATTGTTTATACATCACAAGGCCGGCAAGGATTCTCCATTTCTGCTCCTTGTGGCAAACCTACATCATTACCCAGGACAAGGAACCACACAATAGACAATTTCAGTCTACACTTCATTCCTAAAATGTCAAGTGAACACTGTTGGACTATCAGAGTGATCTTATTTTCGAGGCTGTAGTCAGGGAGGACGCCTGCCAATGCAAAAAGCACGCTAAATAATGAATGCATGAGGCACAGGAGCAGGACTGGAGGCTTTTGGGCACATAAATCAAGCCACTAACACAATAAACTGGTGAATATGAGCCATACTAGGTTGTTTGCCGCTAATCTACATGCAGTAATTCATACATAGGCTTTATAATTACATGTTTAGATGATGAAACACTGGCTGAAATGCCACAGAATATCCCAAATGGATATAATAATACTGGATATAATAATACGCTTCAGATAATCCAATGAGCAGTTTTAAGCGCATAACCTGCTTTGAAGCAAAACAGATTAACCTACACAGCATATTTTCATACCTTGCCAAAGAAGCGTGAAGATTGTGCACACAGCAGCAGTCCGTGTCCAGCTTTCCTGGCGGTGACTTTTCTCCTTCATCTGCCAACTCATGTTTCAACTTGAACACACGCAGAAAACGCGATACAACAACCTAACAACAGGTCGGTAGCAGATCGGATGAAAAACTCAGCCTCCCCTTTTTTTCCCCCACGTCTGTTTTTTAGGCTACGTGAACTAGAGCTCGTGAAAAACAGAGAAGTGGTTTAGTACAGAATAACTACAGATCCGCTGGGGGGATGTGGCAGGCGCTCCATGCTGCTTTCATTACTCACAACTTTCTTTCCTATAACGTCGATGGAGCTCTGGATATTTTACCACTTCTGTTCCCCTCCCTCCAGCTGCGTCTGGTTTGGCAGGAAGTCCAGGCACCAGACGTCTTTAGTTATTTCCGTTAAAACGTCAGGTCACAAAAAAAAACCAATAGTACACTTTGTAATCGAGTCTAGTTGCATCTGGTTAGTCGTGATGGCTCGCTTGAGTCCCAGCGTAAAGCCCCGCCTTTACTATCTAAGACCCGCCCACAAGCGAGCGCCGGTTGGATGGACTTCCGGCGTTGTAGTAACTTAGAAGCGAGGTCGAATTCTGAAACGCTGCCAATCGAACACACAGTGCACTACATAGTCACCATTATCTCACTATACCTGTGCACTTATCCAGGGAGAGAAGTGTAATTTGGGATTTAGTCCCAGAATGATGGAGGAGGGTGGAGGCTGTACCGTACAACCGGTTGTTATTGCTTTCGAATCAACGATAACGCAGAAATGCGCAAACCTTTAACCATAAAACATTTTGTTTAAAGGTTAAACAAAATGGTTAACTGTTTAGAAGTGTTGTGCTAAAGCTTCCCCGAATTCCAGACAAATCCTAGACTCACTTAATTTCTACCATAGTAACTTCCAAGGTAATTACACTTCGAGCACTCAATATTCCAGGTTATATTCAATTCTCCCACATAAAATTTCAACCTAATTCCAGTTTTAGGCCAACACAATTCCAGACAATTCCTATTCTAACACACAAAATTTCAGAATGTTTCTAATTATAGGACATTAAATTATAGCCTAAATCGTATTATAGAAAACATCATTCTTGGCTAATTCCTTACTCAAATTCTTTGACACCACTTTTCGAGCCTCAATGATATCTAATTCCACACTATTTAAAATATCTGTAAAACATCGATATTATTTACACAAACCGCAGGGAAAAAAATCACAGTGCTGATGTGTGATATAAATTTTACCATAATGTTATAAAATCAATTCGGCGTTTTACAAAATCATGTCTTGTTAATTATTTGTTCTGTTGGTTCTGGTCGATTATATAATTATATTTTTCACACAATAAAGCACAGACGAACAAAATCAGAGAAGGTTACCAGAGCTGCACTTTATTCTTCAGAGGAAAGCATAAATAACATCTAATGTCCACAATATACTAAGTATGTACTTTATGGTCCACAGTACACGAAATTTACATCACCACAGTATAACAAACACCAGCTACTTTATAACATTGATGTCTGCTGCTTTAGGCTCTTTTTGTTAAGAGACACAATAAGGGTGATTACGCTATTCAACAGTAATAACACCAGTGTGGAAAGTGTATGTGAATATGAGACAAATACAAACACAAGGAGGGAAGTGACACACAGGAGAACATACTGCCAAAAATAGACTAAGTTACCAAATCAGTGATTTTTCTTAAATTGGTAAAATGTTTTGACGTAAACCAGAAAGAGTATTTACAGCTTAATGGTCCCATTCATCCTAATACACTAAAATGGTCATGCTTGCCACCTAGTGGTCAAACAGGCTAACTGCCGTTTAGTCAATTCGTCGGCGTATATGTATATAAAATATGACTTAGATCATCATTTTTGTTATTCAAACAAATAGGGAAAATACATATATGGTCTAGTTTATTTCTTCATCCTTGTGTTTGTAAAAAATAAATCTTTTTCTTTTCTTAACCTTAATGATCATAATTTAAAGTTACACAGTTACATTTTAAATACATAGTCACAGTAAAACCCGTCTGTGGAAACACCTCTGATTTGTCATGCTGCATAAACCTTTGGTCTATTGTAAAAGTTAGTTAGTGCATTAAAACCCACTTTATTTGTGTAAGCATTCATTTGATGAGTAGCACTTTGTCAAACCTGAAATGATTGTCTTGCTGACGGAAAAACTTTAGTTAAGTGTGTTAATAGCGGAGTGTAATTTTACCTGCTAAGAGATTTCTACTAATACACAGTGAAGTCAAGTGGTACATCCTGAATTTCACACTTCTACACTTTTCTCTCATAAACTATTGAGGACAGCAAACATTACAGTTCTGACAATACAGAAATGTGTGTGTGTCTAGGGGTGGTGCTAATAGAAGGTGCAGTGATTCATGATGTTTTAAAGAAATCAAAGTAGACAAAGCTAATCCACATGAAATTACAGTATAAAATATAAAAACTCAACAATCTAATAGAAATAGTGAAGTCCTGCACAAAAAGCTGAGTTAAACACCGTCTCATTTGTCACATTTAAATGAAGAATTGTTAAGCAAGAACTACGAGTCTTGGAGTCTAAAAGACAAGGAAAACAAGCTGTGTAAATATGCTACCTGAGCCTTGTGTCTACCCTGATTCCTATTATGTACAGTACGTGTGACTTAATATTTGTGATGTATTTATGAATTATTTATTTATTCTTTATTACAGGAACAAAAGCATTTTTTTATCATATGAAAAAATACTGTTTTGTTATATGACCTGTAAATATTCACTCAAATCCTCAGTTGCCTGAGTTAATACTGTTGGTAGTACTTAAGACCAGTCTTATTTAATTCATCCCACTTCCCTGGTCTTTCTCTCTGGTGCCACAGGGGAGGTGCTGTAACAATGGCTCTCTCTGTGTGTGTATGTGTGTGTGTGTGTGTGTAGGAGAAGAACCCTTTAGGGGTTCCGGTAGATGAACCAGATCTCGTTTCGACGGGACGGCACCCCAGGGTTCTCGTAAACAGCAACCATGTACTGGCCTTGGAGAATATCATCAGATGTTCCCAGCAGCTCCCAAAGCAGGCTGATCTGCCGGGAGACTGTCTCCTCTGTGGTGGTGCCAAAGAAAACCCTAAGAAGCACATACACACATTACCATACACTTTCCACTGCAGAACAATTACTCTTTATTCACTTTATGCTGCATTTAAAACTTAAGATGACCTTAAGTTAAATTTCCATCACATGAAATGAAGATTATGACCAAATGTCTACATGTGCTGGATGTGTACTGCAACTTAAATTCCAGAAGATGGTTAAGCACTCCAGACGTTTTGTAAACGGCTTTTGGCCAATGTGAAGCCAGGGGTCTGAACCACCACACATTTAAAAATAGCTTGACTGGTTAAAGACCTTCACAAGCATGCAGGCACAAAATTGTCAAGTTTGGTTTAAGAGCGAGACCAGTCATGCAGGGAAGCATCTTACCGGGTGATTACTCGCATCGAGTCCCTGTGGACGATGGTGATGTCTGGGTCAGCAGGCTGCGGAGGGTTTGCCTGAAACTCTGCAGGCAAGTAGAAAGCAGTCAGGACTTCGCTTTGGAAGCCTCTTCCATCCTCCAACATCGTTATTCCATTCACCACAGGTACGGTCATACCCAAGTAACGACCTGAAGGAATCAATAGCAAGCAAAGATATACTGCAGGTTGTTCATGTGTATATATGAATATATATAAGACTATATATAAATATAGTTATAGAGAGTCCTTGCTGTGATTTGTGTTCAGTTGTGTTAAATACCAGCAGAGTTCTCATTGCAGATGAAGCGCATGAGTTTCATAAATCCAAGTGAGATGCTCTGCTCATACATCTTTTCTCCAACAGTGATACAGGCCCATTTTCCTGGTGGATACACCCTTTCCTCATAGATAACCTCACCCATCTAACACACACACAAACACACACACACACACACACTTTAATCAGACTAATGTATTTCCTTTCATAACATTTACGGCATTTAGCAGACACCCTTATCCAGAGCAACTTACATTCATACTGTATCTCATTTTCTTTTACACAACTGAGCAACTGAGGGTTAAGGGCCTTGCTCAGGGGCCCAGCAGTGGTGGCTTGTTAGACCAGGGATCCACAACCTTCCAGATGGTAGACCAACACCTTAAACACTAGGCTACCACATCATAACAGGTCTATCCTACAAAAACACAATGAGGTTGTGTACATTTATATACACAGTACTCTCTTTTGAAACCTTATACAACTTATTTATTTTAACTGTACACAAAAAATGAATAAATAATTGTATGAAATTTGGTTGTTTCATATTAATGACTTAATGAAACCAGCACGTGTAAATATAAACAGATAAGGCTAGATGTTCACTCAGAACATAAGCAATGGCACTTTATGAGCAGGAAGAGTATGCGTGAGTAAGCTTACAAGTACAGTTGTAAGTAAGTACACAACTGTCCTGTCTGTCTTTTTTGCATGAAATGCTGTTTTATTCCGTGCCTGGCTGGGGACATGCCTTTGGGTTTGGAAAAGTGCCATTTTTTGCTGCCTAGGCATGCACCTCAGAGCCCCAGCTTGAGCAAAGTGTCATAAACATGAACATTTATGAAGAGTGTTTTTCAGTGTACAATAGCAGTAATGCAACATTTGTGTTCCATGTCTAAGGAACAATTTCAGTGTTTCAGTAAAATGCCTTTTTTGTATACAAGAAAAAAAAACCAAATGTTGCCATGTCATGACATGCTGAATTGGTTTGAAGAAATTTCTGAACGTTTGTCTTTAACTAGGTTGCAGGTTGAAGTGCATAATGTGACCTTGAAGCTGTTAAATTCCATCCTAATCGAGAACAATACTGAAGTGATGAAGCCTATGAAATGTGTTTAAGCAGGTTCCAGTCTGAAGTGCTGAAATGCATTTACTACAAAATGTAACTACATTTGTAACTGAGGTTTAGATACCATCTTGTACACTTGCAGTGTAATCTATAACAAACAATTAGCAACACTATTGCCATGAAACCAAACAGTTTTTTTTTCAAAGACAATAACCTGTGTATACTTTTCTACCAAGACTCTTTGCAAGGTTTTTTTTATACTGCATGAGTTATTATGTGAACTGTTATTTCTTAATCATCATCTGAGAAACACAAGCAAAAGCTAACGTGAACAATGAAAATAAAACTTTCAGAAATTAAATTAGATGAGGATTTATTACAGGACATTTTGGGGAAATATGTTTATGTTTCTGTTCATTCATAGACACTGATTTATAAAGCATCACATCACTGAATATAAAATGTTTTCGTTGGCTATAACTAAAGCACATTTATTAAGGACTAAGCTATACCTTTTCGTGTGTTGTTATGGTGACAGAAGGAACCTGTTCCAATTGCTGATTCCTCCTCGTCATCTCCACAATTGGTCCAGTCATCTCTGATGGGAAAATATGAAGACCACAGATTGTGAGTTGAACATGATTTTAATGACTTATCTTCATTTACTGGTTATGATGGACTGAAATGTTGTATCATCCATCTAATGGCATCCTCGGTGTGCAAACCCACACACTTACACATAAACACACTGTGGTAAAGACTGTGGAGTGTATTAATAATATACATCTTTCACCAAGTATTAAATTTTGTGTAATTTTAGCCTGTAATGTTTTACTGGGACAATATTTATCTATATGGAATAAATCTATACATCTGAAGAACTAAAGGCAAAGAAATATTTTCAATGTGCGGCATTATATCCACAGACAAAACTAAGTGACCTTGTAGAGCCTTTCAATTCTCAACACATCTCTGTGAATCAGCTAAGCGGAAGAAAACAAACATGTTAGCTGACTAAGCTATGCAGCAGCCTCAAGGACATGTTCATACAGCTAACTTTTAGTTGCTCTCTGGCATTTGCATGTGTAGTTATAAAATATACATGTTGTAGATAACAAGCATAAAAAATTAGATTTTGTGCCTTGGAATTATACTATGCCTCAGAATGCAGCTGCCTGAACCGGATATCTCTCTGACATGATACGAAACTATGTGCTGAAGAAAAAGAGATTCTGGCTTCAAGATGGCTTCTATTACAGTGAGCTCGAAACTCAACATGCTCGGGGCAAGCTTGTTATGCATGCAGTTTGTCTAATGCTAAAAACTTGTTAGCCTTGTCGAACCATGGCCAGTTCAAAACAATGCTCTTCTTTTCTTTCATGATTCTGACCTCTAACTCTAAAAAGTAAAAAAAAAAGTAAAATTAAAATAGACAGTAGTGTTATATCCTAGACATGAAATAAGAGGAATCTACACCGAACATCCCATAATATTGAAGTGGAAAGAAAATCATAATAGGTGGACCTAAAAAAAAACCCAGGTGTAACGGTTATGCACCAGAACTAATGAAAGAACTTATAGGTTTGATATTATAAATGTTATGATTTCATTTGTAAATAAAATATAAACTATACTGACCTTGATATTATGGGATATATTGAGTAGATTCTGTATAGGTGGCTTCAAGATGGTGGTTGTTATAATACTATATAAAAATTGTTCAAAAACTTTTCACATTCTTCATTCAACTCATTGAAGGTTTGCAGTATAAGGATTAATCTTACATTCTCTCCCACCTGATATCCAAATGTGTAAGAAGCTACATTATTGCTTACAGCCTTAAAGCTCTTTGAACAAATGAACAAAGAACTAGTGAATTAACTGAATATGAAGCAATGATGTATATTCATATTCTTTTCAGAAACTGTACCTCTTGGAACGGCGACCTGATGAGTACGCCCCACAGTCTGCCAGTGAGCAAGCAGCCGTTCCTCCTCCTCTTCATCAGCTGGCTGAGAGTTGTCAGCGACTTCATCATCTAACTGCTCATCATCCAGTTCAGCAAGATCTTCAATAGAGATAAGAGCCATGTTTGCCAAGTTTGTATGGAGACCTGAAATACAGCATGGTTATTGTTCACTGAAATGAAGATGAGAAATGGTAGGCTTATTTTCAGACACATTTCGATTATTTACAAAGAAGGAAATGCTATGAGACAGCCATGAATGCGATTTCTTGTGCAAACAAACAGTAATCTGGCTATCACACATCCTCTAGGAAATAACCTGTATGAAAAACATACCTGTAAAAATGTGGCCTATTGTTGATTCATGCCCAGTGAACAATCTTGTATGAAATTCTCTCAGGCTAGACCTTAATAAAGAAGCCTGTTTCCAATCTTTTACATCCTTAAAGTAAAACAAAGTGATAGCTGTAGAACAAATGGCTTTTTTTTTTGGAAAAAAAAAAAGTCTTTTCATTACCCACACACTTGCCCTGATGAGAAAAAGCTCCATTGGAATAATATACACTGCAAGCACACACCTATGCTGTAGCCTCAATTTGTGATCAGATACACTGATTAGCCATAACATTAAAACTACCTCTGCAGGTCCCCCTTGTGGCTTGATATTTTAATTACTGTAAATTAAGATTTTGATCATTTGCAACTCACAAGGTAATATTTACCCTATTGTATAAAATGATTTAGTCTGCTGTGTTTATGTGGTAAGAACACTATTTATTATACTGAACAATATTGAAAATATTAGTAAACAGTATTTGCTAAAAAAAAAAAAAAAAAGCATCTAGACACCAGAGTGTCACACCCATAGACCTATGGTTCTTCCCTAAATAGTTGTCACAAAGGTGGAACCACATAATTATCGAGTATGCCTTTGTATGCTGTACAGCTTTAAGTTTCCCTTTTACTGCAGCTAGCATTACAGCATGACAATGCCCCTGTGCACAAAAGTAAAAACGTATCTGTAAAAACGGCTTGCCAAGTGGACAAGCTTGTGTGTCCTGCACAGAGCTCTTCCCTCAACCCTGCTCAACACCTTTGGGATGATTAGAAACCCTGACTGTGCCCCTGACCTCCTCATCCAACACCATGCCCGAACTCACTAATGCTCTAGTGGCTAAATGAACACAAATCCCCACAGATGCATATGCTTCAGAATCTAATCTCCATTCTTCCTTCACAAAAGAGAGGAGGTTATTATAACAGCAAAGGAGAACTAAACATGTAATCAGATTTTGTAATCAACAGATTTTAGGACATATAGTGTGTTATAGGTAAATTTTAAGTTTGTCATTTATTTTTATTTCAGGGTTGTGTGTTTTTTCCTTGGGGACCCTTTTTTGTTTTTTTTGCCCAGGAACAACTGTGCATGTGCGTGCTGCTCCCTGGCAACACGCACAGTTGGCCATGTGTTTATTACTGATCATAAGAGAATGAATAATGAATTTTGGTTTAGTCTTGTGAACATGGCAAACCCAGCATTAATATTATTGTGCAATTAATTTAATCATGCAAAAAAAAAAAAAAACCTTGTCACAGTGATCTTGTGATATGATCTTATGATGTTATTTTATATTTTCTCAATTATTACACGCTATTTAAACGAAACAAAACAAAACAATGGCTACTTTCTAAACAGTGTAAGCTACTTTTAAAACCCTGGAGTTCTCATCATAACCTATTGCAGTCACTTTCAGTGTGTTTAACAATTCAGTTGTGTAAAAAGGTAGTAAATAAATAGAGGAGAAGTCACAGGTTGCATGGTTGAGTAGTTCCTCACACTGAAATAGGATTAATCGCTGAGGACACCATGTTTTCTCCGTCATTCCATCCAGCGCTTCAATTCCAAGAAAGTAGGTCAACCAGCAGGAAACACATTACTTGACAGAAATGATCGTTTCTTTCAACGGACACCAAAATACATCATGTGTTTATACCGGTGTGTCAAAGTCCCATTAAATCCATGATCATTTTATCTTAATTTCATTGCCGTCGTAATCTAACACAAAATCAACCTGTAAACACTGACGTGAAATCACAACACCGAATTATATCACAACTACAATGCAGCATAGTGCGAATATATAAACACTAGGCTATGCACAGAAGCTACATTAAAAACTAGCGTAATAAATAGTAAACACTCACTTGGTTCAGGAAGAGATAAGAGTGAAACGGCAGACGCGGGTATTCTGTCCGTCTCGCGCTTCACCGTCTGTGATAGTGCAGTTCGGCAGTCACGTGACCTCCAGTCTACTATCAGTGAAGATGAATGTGAATGAGAGAATCTGAAAACAAATACAATCTGCTCCTGTTTGGCTTTTGTCTCATCATATTATCACATGAAAGGGACTTAACGATGTTATCAGACGGGTATAAAAATTCTTTTGTTAAAGCTTTGATTAATCCATAGCTAATCTGCGCAGTAAACAGGCAGTTACTAGAAGTAAAATTATTTGTGGAGATATTTAATTATTTCTTTGATTATTAAAGAAATGCTATTTTTATTTTTATTTTTTACAAATATTTTTGTCTGTCAAATGCGGTAAATGTAATAGTTATTATTATTATTATTATTATTATTATTATTATTATTATTATTATTATTATTATTATTATTATATGATCTGTTGTACTTGTGTTATAATGGAAATACAATAAACAGGATGAATAATAATAATAATAATAATAATAATAATAATAATAATAATAATAATAATAATAATAACAA
>JAOTRN010000003.1:14475462-14489162 GCA_028566695.1 Bagroides melapterus | reverse complement strand
CTCTTTGCTTGAACATAAGCGGTAGTGTTCGATACAGATTTGTGCAGTATTCTAAATAAAACAGCTGGTAGGTTTTAGGTAGAGCTGGTAGGCTCTCTGATGCAAGCTATATACAATGTCCTGGCCTGGATGACCTCTAATGGATGAGAGATTTAAACAAGACACAATGAAAAATACAGAATTCTTTTTTGCAACTACTCTTATAAAGATATTGACTTTGTGTGAGTCAGCAAAATATGTTGGGTCTAAAGTTAATAAAACAAAGGCAGGAAAGCATTATGGCTGATAAAAACAACTTCAGTCTTCATAACAAGCTCCCATCTTGTTTTCATTTCCTTCCGAGACGGTCTTTAGAAACCACACAATGAATCGATCCAGTGTTCTTGAAGCAGTATAGCACTTGCAGATTTTGTTTTTCACCGTCACGGTCTGACAGAAAAGAAAGTTTAAAGAGACAAGATGAGAAACGAAGTGAAAGACAGAGGAGCGGGAGATTGAGAAATGGCTCTAAAAAGCTCCAAACAGTAAAAATGTGCAGGCAGACACGTATCCCGAACAAACGTGATGAAAAGCTCTCAACAATCCAGCCTTCAGGGAAAGTGCTTATGAGCTCACACTCTCTGAGCATGAGTGGAGATAAAGCGGATGAGGGTTTGTCTGCGTCATCAGGCCTTTGGCAGAAATACAGCTAAGTCTGAAAATTTCAGGTTCTATTTCACATTTATCAACTCGTTCCATCTGCCGCTCTCTGGTCTGTCGTTTCTCCATAGACAGCAAAAACTGATTTTGTCCACACAGAGGGGAATCATTAGGGAAGGAAAACACTGGATATTCTTAGTCAGTCTGATATACAAGTCACTTTCAAAGGCTTTACTGGCAGTAATCTCTGACTTCCTTCTCTGTGGTAGATTAAGTGCTTGGAAAGCTCCACTTCCATCTCTTGCATGACCTTTGCTGAACTGCTTGTGAAGCTGCAGAATCCTGTCATGCCCTCAGTTTCTTCTGTTCAACATATAGCAGCCAATTAGGTAAAGCAATTAATTATACTGGAATGTCCCTAAAAAATGATCCTCACAAAAAATAACGATACCAAATATTTGCCTTAATTTTAATGTTTGAAATGAAATCTAATTTAATTGTTGTCACAAATAACAGTGTCACATTAAATCTATTTATTTTTAATGGCCTTCTATCACACCATATATACACAGAAGCACACTTTCCTTATAGTAAAATAATCCAGGACAGGGTGTGATACAGCCCAATGATTAATTATTACCACTGGAAAAAATTACATTCCTTGAACATTACATTATATACAGCAATTTGTCAACTCTATATTTTTATTCATTATTTTAACGGAATTTTTTATCAATGTCACAGAATATAAAAACAAGGTAATACTTGTTATATCAGCAATAATAATTGTTTTTCTCACAAGAAGGTAATAAGACAAAAAATCATGCTGTCATGTAAAGCTTTTCTCTGACTCTTACTAAGCACTGACACTGGAGACTCCTTCCAAAATTGCTAAATAACCATCTTCATTAAAATGATTACATACTGTAAAAATCTGTTCTCATGTGGATTGACCACGTATAAGTGCCTGTAATTAAAATAAGATTATAAACTAGTACTGCTCGACTTCTACCAGCACTGTCCGAACGGTCCCACCATCTCTCAGGTTAAGAGGTCAGTATACAGCAAGACTCTTTCCTGTTCTGGCACCGAGGAGGTGGAATAAACTTCCCCTAGATGTCTGAACAGCTGAGTCACTGCCTGTCTTCAAATGACAGGTGAAGACCTAACTCTTCCAGTAACACTTACTGTAAACTAGCAGTTATTTTCCTTGTTTGTTTTACGTGTATAAAAAATAAAAAAACTTTTTGTATGTTGCTCTGGATAAGGACGTCTGCCAAATGCTGTAAATGTAAATAAAATCTTAATATAAAGCTCGCAGACAGAACCAGTGTCAGAACACTCTAGTGAGATATAGAGTGAAAAAAAAAAAGAAATCAGAGTTATTTCACTTTTAGGAGCAGCGTGTGTCACTGTGTGTTAAATGTAAATGTAAATTGATGCAACACCTCTAAGACATTACATTAATATTACACCGCATATTCTTTTTCCATTTTATCTTGATATCAGATAGTAATTTAGAAGTATCTGTATTATATTGCAATCACACAACACAACAGTTTCCTCCATCCTTCCTTCCCACAGAGTTCAATTCCATCTCTGGATGTAACAGCATAAACCAGAATGATACTGTGATAAGGAATCAAAAAAAAAAAACAGTATCATGTTGAGGAATGAGCTGGCTGTGAAATCTTAAAACAGGTTCTGCTACTTAGGATTAGTTTACCACATGGAATACGAGAAAATCAGTTTTTTATTATAAACATAATCAAATACCTTCATACACATAGTCTGCTGTAACAATCAGGTTTTAATAGGTACTGAAATACATTTTATAATCAAATGATGTACTGCACACTATACACAACAATTTGGACATTTTGAGGCGTCTACAGATTGTACCAGCTCCAAGTTTGTTCCGCTTCATGAAGATTTTGGACCTTCAGTGAAGAGGCCAACCCTGTGAGGATCCTGTGTTATCTAGATTTGTACCTGCACCAGTTTGATTCAGACATTCAAAAAGAAGATATTTATAACAATTTATAATCACACCCTCCAGTGTCACCCAAATGAGGATGAGGTTCCCTTTTGAGTCTGGTTCCTCTCAAGGTTTCTTCCTCTTCCAATTAAGGGAATTTTTCCTTACCACAGTCACCTCAGGCTTGCTCATCAGGGATAAATAAAAAACACAAATTTTTATGTTCATTAAAGCTGCTTTGAGACAATGTCCATTGTTAAAAGCGCTATACAAATAAAGTAAAATAAATTTAAGTTGTTAGATGCCTTGCCATCAGCCATCTTGATTTTTTTTCCTCAGACAGTGTCAGTGCCTGCTGACTCTGCCCTTCTTGATACCTAAGCAAAGCTGCCAGTGTTGATAGCAGAAGTGTCCAACATTTATTTTCAGTTGAAAAAGAGCATCATCCTTTGTGTACTTGAACTGCACATTATTCTTGTTTTAATTATCAGTGTGAACACACTACTCACACTATTTATACAAAAAAAACTAATCTATTACCATTGAACAATGACTTTTTCCATATACTAATTGGCTTTATCTATGCAGATATTTTTAAAATGCTTGGTTTGGTTACTTGGTTTTACAACTGCACAGAGGTACACCAGATGACAACCCTGCAATAATAAGTTAATATATTAAAGGTAGAATAAAAGAAAGATAAAAAAAAGTAGTGATAGTAATTAGTGAATTCTACATTGTGTTGTGCACTGAATTGTGGAAAAGGGAGGGACCATAGCTGAGGTTGTGACAAGAGGACTAAGGACAGGATTCTCTTGCCATGATGTTAGGAGTCTCCCTTTAACCACCTAATCTAGAAATAAATACAGCATCATATTTTTTAATAGTTTCTAATTTCCTGTTCTTTCATTCCTCCATAACGGTCACTTTTAAGTGTTCAGAATTCAGATCTAATCCAAAGACACTGGCTGACAGGATTAATAAACATCTTGATGTAACAGGATTAAACTTCCCTAATTTGATCTTCTGGACAGCTATTAAAAAATGTTTTATACACTTTATGAAGCTTACTTCTAAACCAGAATAAAATTAGAAGCTGAGAGTATAATTATTTCTCTTACTTTGGCTCTCCTTCCTGATGTGGTCATCAATCCTGTGATGGTTTGAAACAGGGCTGAGTTTAAACCCACAGGACACATGACCCATGACTGACCCTAATTATTGGGTTCAGGTTTAGTGTTCTTCCCTTAAACAGCATAAAAGCCTGTTTGTGTCAGTAGTGCATGCACACACACACAAACACAAGCACAAGCATACACACACACACACACATTCTCAAAGCGACCTGTGAAGAATGTTGAGGGCCTCCTAGTGCCTCTGAACTAATCCTCTCAGCATATCCCAGCATGCATCACTTCAGCACCCACCCCTCTCGCTCCTCTGTTCCCGCTGGACAAGCTGTCACCCTGGCAACAGCTCCCTGTTTCCACGGTGCCGGGTGTGAAGGGTTTGTGTGGATGCACACAAAAAGCAAAAAAGAGACACATAATAGAAACACACATTCGCTTTGTCGTACCTGAATCTTGACAGCAATGACCACAGAGTTGAGTTCCCGGTCCAGCTCCTTCAAAACAATCAGCTTCTTCAGCGTGAGGCTACACAGCCTGGGAGAGGAGGAGGAGGAGGAGGAGGAGGAGAGGAGGGGAGGATAAGAGATTGCAAGGAACAAGGGAGGAGAGAGAGAGATACTCATTAGATGTTTTATTGCCACCTACCACCAACACCTGAGCCCACAGTCCCCCAAATACATTTCCTTTGAAAGATTTTCTTTCATTTCCTGTGAAACATCTTGGTAGAAATACAGTCAATAAAGCAAACTGTGCATGTGCACTATAATGCATCAAAACTACCGATTGTATTATCATGTTTTGGATCTATATCTTATAACCGATGAGGATTTGAATCATTATTTAACTAAATTATTTATTCATCTTAGATAAAAAAAGATTCATAGCACTTCTTTTTCACCGTTTCTCAAAATATATATAGCTTTCAAACAAAAGAGATCTGCATTTTAATCTTTTAAATGCTAAAAATCAAATGAATAAATATGTAAATGAATAAGTAAATGAATAGTCATATCAAAAAGACACAAAACATTCACACAATTCAAATACATGAGTGAGAAGGTTGTGGTCTAATATCATTAAATTATCATTTATAATAATGACAATTAATATTTATTATAATAATAATATATTTTATTGTCCACCACTTGACATCAGGGTACACAAATATAATTTTATTATTTCTTTCTTTTATTATTTTACAAATATTTCACATTGCAGACATTTTCATGCCAATTTCCTGCACCACCAAAATTTTGCCATCTAGCCAAACATGTACAGATTTGACTGTGACACCTACCAATGTTGCACAACCTGGATGCCAGTAACAAAACATTCTGCACACATCACACACCTACACTCACATCTCCACTCACACAGTAAACAATAGTGCCATTGGTACATGCCCTTCTTTCGCAACACGAATCCCACACAACACTCAACATTTGTCATGTTATAACCACTATCTTCCTGCTGAGACAGAGTATACGAGACAAATCTCTCAGGAGGAAGACACACCTCAGTATGATGATATCAGTGACTCAGCAGTTACTGTAGAATTTGCACATGTGTTTTCATGTCTGTGGTTATTGAGCTGCAGATGCTTTTTCATTTCAAGGTGAGATGTCAGCCGGCGTCTGTAGGGAGTGTGTTATTTGTCATGGTGAGGTTTTAGCACCGTGTGCTCATTTTCATTTGGTAGTACACGTAAGGCAGATGAGACAAAACCGCAAGCGGAAAAAGATACAGTACCTTGTGGTACAACATTCGAGTGATATATATCTTTCACTGAGCTGAACCAAGCACATGACAAATCAGAGCAAGAAATAACCTTTGGGAGTAAAAACTACACTCAACATCTCAACGTCTCCAGTTTTCTAAACCCGGCTTCTATAGCTGATACTCTGTTACAGCCAACCACATGTATTTATGTAAACAATTTCAATAAAGGCAGCATATCAAGTCAGAGACTAGCTGCAGTTTTACTGAAATACTACAGACATCATAAATGAAGGATTTATTTATTTCATTTACTCTTTCTGGTATGATTAGGATCCCTGGTGAACCATAGGCAGGATCCCATGCTCAATTCTCGGTGCTAACTCTCAGTGTCAGGCCCAAGCCTAGATAAAATGATTGGGTTCCATCAAATATGCGGATCAGATGATCTGATTCGGGAACCCGGGAACAGGAAGCAGCCGAACAACTTTCTTAAACGATTAGCAAACTTTCAACTGATGAAAACAGAGACTGTACAGAATAGAGAATATGTGAAGGAGAAAAGTCACAGGAGCAGTCAATTTATTTTTTTTTAACACATATTAAGCTTGTGGTGATGTTGAACAGAGGAACACATTTACAGAATTCATTCATCTTCAGACATGACTTTATCCTGCACTCTATATCTCACCGTTTATAATTGTTTAAATTATTACAAGCAGATTCAATCAAAATGTACTGAGGCAGCAAAGTGGGATTAATAAAGTCATGCAAGGACATAAGAAACTGTATGTAACTGCATGTTCACTACTTTAGTTGAACAGCTCTGATTTAGTAGACTGTGATGTTAAGGATTTCAATCATAAAGGTTCATAGCTATTTAAGAAGCAGAATATTATACAGGTTCTACAGGATTTCATTTACTGATGGAAACAAGTGCAAGGTTGAAGTAATGAGGAAAAGAAGAAGGGAAAATAAAAAACAGAGAAAAAGATGAGGACTAAAAGTTCAAGCTTTAAAAGAGTTTACCACATTATTCTGATCTTTGAACTGTCACAATGCTTTAGCCTGCAGACTGATCCAGTCTAGACAGGACATCCATCATCACATTCACGCCTCAGTGGCTAACAACTGTGTGAGTCTCTGATACATCACATTTTCTCTCTCTCTCTCTCTCTCTCTCTCTCTCTCTCTCTCTCTCTCTCTCTCTATTCTGAATCTGAGTCTGAATACCATCAGCAGGAGTATGACTCATCCGTGCTGAGACAGCAGAAATTCAGAAATGAATTCCCTTATTTTATCACAAATCATGAAATGTATCTCTTAGTATTAAATTACTACTGAACACTAGACAGGTAAGTCTTATTGTGTAATAAAAATAACAACCAATCATGTCCCAGTATGCAAATATAGTACCTGTCACAAATTTAAGAACCATTTATTTTCTTATATCCAAACATAGCACAAATATTAGAACCAATCATGTCTCAGTATGCATGTCAGTTAGGGTAAAACATGTCAGTAAAACAGGTCATTTAAGGGTGTTTTCAAATTTCATGCTAATAAAATACTGATTTCTAGATGAAGTTAAAGTGTTGCTGCTTCTGTTCCTGTTTCTGTTTTCTGTCTCATTTGAAACCGCCACATCAGGCACTTAATAATTTTCATTTAATTGCTTTTTTGTACCACTACATGAAATGTGGCAAATTATGCATCCAAATGCACAAAAGTACAACATGATGTATAAGCCGTTAAGCCTTGAACACTTGCAACCTGAAATTCAGCCCTGAATATAAATCTGTATAAAAAGTTATGATTTTTATTCAACAGAAATTTGTTCCATACTGAATTTTGCATTTTATTTTGTTACACTGGTTGAGCTATTTTACTGAAACTAAAAATACAGTGTTAATGAGGTTAATTCAGTTTAGAATAAATGGACAGTCACACTTGTTCAGAAAACCGACACACCGCTATTTCATACAGCAATAAACAGCACATGCTGTTATGTATTCGTAAGGCAAAACACTGTTTTTGCAAAAGATTCATCTTCTTTTGTATACTGCTTATTCATCAGGGTGCTGCGTTCTTGCATGATGGAGAAATTCCCTGCATGTCTTCAAGCTGAAAAGTGGAAACGGCTAAACATATTTTATCAAAACTGCCTGAGTTCTTACTTATCGGCTCCAACACAGACGCCGCCGATATTGTCTTATTGTCATCCAAATACAGTCATTGGATGAACATTCAGTGTATTCATAATTAACAAAGACACACTCACCCACAAAGTTGCAAGCATAAACTCACTGAACCCTAACATTAGACACGCACACAAAGATGAATAGTCACATGGTAACTGTGGGTGAGAAAAACTGCATTCACTAGCACCGAAACATCTCTTCCAAACAGAATGGGCCATTGAAGAAGCAACAGGGAGAAATGCTCACGCTAACTCAGCACAAAGCACGGCCACCTGACCGAAACTATTCACTGCTGGACTTTGAGAGGCCCAGAGCGGGCAGACTGACGTGGAAAGAGTTGAAATTCGTGTGCCGGGAAGCATGGGAAAAAATGCTAATGGTGTGCAGGAGAACTGTTCACACTCTGCGGATCCAGAGTCTTATGTAAGACACCGATTTCCCGCAAGTTAAAAGAAGCCACTGCTGGTGCCAGCTTTCAAAAACAGTGTCTTACTCAGGACTTGATCAGTCATGCTAGCACACATGCTTCTCATGACTAGCTAAATCAAAAACAGAGTGGACAATAGAGAATAAAATATAATATCATGATACTTGAAAACATTTTCTTAAGACCTGATGTACATTTGAAATACACTTATGTTCACTCACAAGCTAGCAAACCTGGGTATGGTTTCACAGATCATAAGAGTTAGCTCCCTATTAATTAGCTTTCTAGTAAACCTGGCTGCGGGTTTAGACAACATAACAGTTATACTAATGTTAACTAGCATGCTAGCAAACATAATGTGGCTACTGGTTTTAAATGGTAAATTTAGATTAATAGTTAGCCTAACTAGCACTTAACTAGCTTGCTGATAAAAATAAACAGGATACTGGCTTTAATTGCAGATTATTTGTAATAGTTAGCCTAAGGAGCTTGCTAGTTTAAAATAATAGTACTGATGTTAATTAGAGACTATGATAAACAGCATCATGTTAACTAGCCTGTTAGTAACAGAGGCACTGATTATAATGATGAAGTATAGTACCATGATGTTAGCTAGCCTGCTATCAAATATAGGTTTTAGTTTAAATGACACAATTTAATAGTTAGCCTAAATGCACTATCTCTAATATTAGCTAGATTAGCTAGCTCTGTTGCTAACAACATTAGCATGATGCTGCTTTAAGTGGCTGAGTAGCTTGGCTAATGCTAAACAGATCCTTGCCAATGAGATTATATTGTATATTTTTATTTTGCCCAGTTTTAGGTTATGTCCTTGGCATACACAATAACATGATATCTGTTTCCTGTTTTATATATGCTGTCACATAGTATTTTTACAGTAATAAGAAGTGTTTTGTCCATCGTTTCTCGGTGTACTGTAGGCTGGCTGAAAGATTTTAAGATGCAAAACCTGCCGCAGGTGACCTCTGTCAATCGCCCACATTCAGGCCTTTCTCCTTCTAAAACCACTGAGGGGTCACTCACCATCTCACTCTCTCTCTTTCATTACATTTCTCACACACAAACAGCACTTAACTGCTAGCAACTCCTACACTAAACTGCCTAATTATCCTGCCTGAAGAAACAGGTGTTCCGTTTCCCTCAGAAAAAAAAAGAGATGGAAAGACATAAAAAAAAATAAAATACATATATCAAGTATAATGTGCTCTTTGGTGCTTTATTGTGGCAAGAGAGAAAGGAAAGCTTGCAGATCCGGAACAGTGGGGAAAAGTACAAGCCGACTCTCAAGTGTCGGTCACGACGTGATTTGAATCTCAATGAAAAGATGTGGCCTTGAAAAGCATGCTCTAAAGGGAACAGTTCTGATTTACCTTGAAACATGAGGCTGGATTAAATCACAAAGAGGCACAGCTGTCCTTGTCTGCAACTGTGCTGCAATTCATTTCATGCTTTTTAGATCTATCATTATATTTCACTTAGATTCTCCTCTTGTTGTAAGTGTCTGATTAAATCTTGTACACATTCATGTTTGGGAAATTCATTATTGCTTATTAAGTGTATTTGTATAGGACTGAAAAACAGCACAATTTTAATGATTATACCAACTCCTTAGTGTCAAGTGACTGCTGCAATTTATTAATTAAGCAGCTTTAGTATATATTAATTATAACATTCAAGACCATTTTATTTTCTTTTGGTTGCCAAAGAAGACTAAATACTAGGTTTGTGTAATATAGGAATGTAATTGTCTCTGCATGATGTTACACTGCAATGAATCCCAATGAGGTTTACACCAAATATATTATGATATCAGACCTGCCAGCATTTTGCATAGGAGCTACAGAATTAAATCTTAGACCAAAAACCTTTTTCTACAAAACAGGAGATGAACCAACAGACATAAAAATCTGTTTTCCAGTAAACACATCCAGTATAACAATATATCAATATATACAGTATGTGAGATGTGTGTGTGTGTGTGTGTGTATATATATATATATATATAATACACCACCAGGAAGCCCCACCCCTTCCCCCATCACACATGCTCTCAAGTCAAAGTTATACACAAGCAGGGTTTAGTGTCAGCGTTACCATAACAACTTGGAGCATGTGAGCCCAGTCAGCAAGTTCAAGCTTTTTAATCATGCTGATTGTGTTTTTAATGAGTTTTCAAATTGTTTCCATCTCAGCAAAACCTCATCCAGGTGTGACTATTAAATGCACAGCGAGAAGAAGAGTTCTTGCCTCAGCACAGTTGTTCAGCATTATCATCTTTGTCTGACACTGAGGAAAAAGGATGCTCTGGTTGTTGAAAGAACTTAAACAGCAGACACTATCCAGAATTAAATCAGCTATATAAAATACTTTGGTGACATTATAGGTCACTGTCTGGGAACAACATAAGAAATACAGGTATTACACGTTATTTCTTTATATATTTCACTGAATATTAAATGCTTATCTTTCCAGAGGTCAAGTTATGCAAGTTACTTTGGCACCTTTTCAAACTCACAATTATGCCTCAACCGTTTTACTATGTTAAAATAAAGGGGTATAAATAAACAAGGGGGTGTGAATATTAAAGGATTATTCGTTTGCATGTAAACAGCTTTTTGGAGACTGAGAGAAAGTAACTGGCTGTGCTGTCTTGATATGAAGGATGGTATTACTCTCTCCCTGCCAGGCAAAGTGACAATAACCAATTAAGGGCATCTGCATGTTCAAGTATGTGGAAGAGGACAGATCATCTGTTTTGCACTGACTGAAGTCAACTGAGCAGCAGTTCAAAGAAATTTAGGAACAGGAAGCTAGCATGTTAACTTCACTGTCCCAGGTTGGAAAGTGCGTGGGAACTGGCATAGACTACAACAGTGTAAAGATTCACAGAAAGAAACTGAGGAAATCCACAAAGCCAGTGTTGCTGGTAATTAAATAAATAAAAATTAAGCATTAAAGTGAATGATAAATAATAAGACATAAGGCATAAGACACTGAGACTTTATTTCATAACATTACTGCTTACTTGTTGTTACAGTCAATGCTTTATAATGATTTCCTTAAAACACTGCATGACTCATTCTGTAGTGATACAGACAGGGTAAATAAAGACTTCTAGGTTCATATTGGTTTAAATTTTAAACAAAGGACAAGTTTTGACTTTATCAGCAAATCTGAAATTGGATCCTGGTCAGGATCACTGCTGAGCTAAAAAATCAGCGTTTTTAAACAACTGCACCTGCAGGGGCAAAAAAATACTGTAATAAATTAACCATTCATTCATGTTCAAGGAACCTCTTTTATGCTTTGCTGTGCTAAATGTTTAAACAGATGTTCATACCTCCAGTCAGCAAACCGCTGACAACACAGCACAACCCTGCCCTGCTCCAAACAACACTACTACTCACAAACACACACACACACACAAACACAGGCACTCACAAACACACATACATACACAGACACACACACACACACACACACACACATCCTGTAGACAGCCACAATGTACATTTGATTTCACAATGATCTTATCTATGTGCTTTTGATGCTCCTTCAAGGACTCTGAGGATGAAGTACATGAATGAATGATATCCTGCCTTCCCATTCACCAGGGGATGCACTCAGAACATGCTGACGCATCTGAGTAACACACACACACACACACACACAGATCTCTGAGCGTCAGGTGGCTGCTGCTGCTTCTCAAATGCAGAAAATGAAGGAGTGAAGACTTCCAGCTCGCTACCCAGAGCCCAAGTTCTATTTACGAACGTGAGACAGGACAAGTAAACACTGAGAGAGACAACTGGTGGGGTGAAATTAACCCACTTTAATTAATTACAGCAGTGCACCAAAACACAAATCTGTGTAACCCTATACTCAGAAAACCTACATGCAATGACCATTGCACACATGTGCTTTTGGTACACACTGACTCTCTCTCTCTCTCTCTCTCACACACACACACACACACACACACACTGTATGCAGCTGCAGGTCATAAATTCTGCCCACTGCCCTGGTTACAAGCTAGCAAAATACGTGTTCTATAAATAATGAAGAAGTGCTCACAGCCTGGTCTCCTGCCCTCTCGCTGTCTTCAGAATACACAGCAGAAACACACAAAGTGTACCCACAAAAGCAGTACAGCAACTGCACACACCACCTAATGAACATAGTAGGGCTAATGCTAAATTAACCCACGCTTCATCCCATAAACATGTCATAATAAAATTTATATCAGTTTTGTGACAGACATCTTTTTTTCAGGTCTTGCCAGAACTTAGACACTTCAGTTTGCATCTCCATATTTTGGCATCACTACATTTAAAGAGCTTAATTAGTAGTTGAATGGCATGAGTGACGATGTGACAAGTTATAACTACAATACTGAATAGACTTCACAGGCATTATAGGCATCAATGTGTTATAGGTAGCTGATATTTTTTACTCATCCTTGTCATCCTTAATTCCATTAACCCTGCTTTCACAATAACTAGTAACCACTAAGTCAGTGTTTCTCTCTCGTGGCTGCATACAACTTGCAAAATACATGGAATTTACACACGTCATGTTTAATATCAATTTTATATTGTACTCAATCCAAAAAAATACAAGACTTCTTCCAATTTTAGCACATAATTAATGGGATGAACCATGGGACAAACTGCAGACAGAAACTAAAGTACTAAGAGGAACCTCGTACCTCTCAATATGCAAACGAGACACGAGGGATGACATCAGTAACTGTCAGTACATTTTCTTGCAAGTCTTCAAGACTGCAGTTTATGTTTTCTGGTTTCTCTGTGTAGCTTGACAAGGTGCACTATTGATTGATTGATTGATTGATTTCAATAGAAAGAAAAATGACAGGCTGTAAGGTAATTACTGTTTTTCAGTTCCTACAATGTAGGTGATAACAGGAACCACCGTATGAACTCATAAACCTTCCATAACATTAAATGTAACTATAAGCAGATTAAACAGTACAGTACAGAATTATAAACTGTAACTGTCAGCAAATTACTGTGGTGTGTCTCTCATTGTCTCACTCTTAAGACCATTAAAACACTTTCTGAGCTACTGTTACAGCTGCACATCAGGCCACATCAAAACACCCCTGTGCTCGATTAGTTTACTAAAGTGGTGCACCGTGTCGTATTCTGTTCCTTGCTTGAAAAGCATTAAGTAACAAAATAGTAAGTCTGTTTGTCCCGTGCCTCTGTACACACATGGACCAAACAAAACCCTGTCAAAATACGCATCAGGGTCAACGAATCACAGCAACAAATTGACTGTAGATTGTTCATTTCATCGTTCAATAACTTCCAGAAACAGGAGCAAAAAAGACCATCAGTGACTTGATGTGGGTGTGTCCACTGACAGGAAAATGTTGAGAAAAGTAACTTAGAACACATATATAGTGACTTTCAGATAAACAGACTCTACAGATAAACAAATGTTTACATGCCGTTCTTGCACATTGCATTTTGCACAATGTTTTATGCTGTCTTTGCACACTGTTTCTGTGTATTTAAAATATTTTGTAAAACAACTCATTACCTCGTCATCTCCAACTGCTGCTA
>JAOTRN010000003.1:14432648-14447288 GCA_028566695.1 Bagroides melapterus | reverse complement strand
GTGTGTGTGTGTGTGTGTGTGTGTGTGTGTAAAAAAAGACAGAAAGAGAGACAGAGGAAGAGTGAGAATATATCATCCAGTGAAGACTTGCCATCTTTTGCTGTGATCTGGATTTAAAAATAGCTTTTCGCTCCTGTTTGTGGTATCAGTTGCACTGTAGGTCTGTGTACGTTAATGACTCATTTTCATTACAGAATTGTAGCTCTGCCAGGATTCCCAATCCAAAATGAACATAGAAATCAATGGAATTAGCATTCTTGTTTATCTTGGGGTCAAGACTCTGATGAAAAAATCGAATCCTAGTCATCTCAATGTTGAGTTTCTACAGCATTTATTCTTATAGATGTGTCTATTCTCCCTAAAAATAGGCAGTTGCTTATCATGTTTAATAATCAGCACACATCCAAACACACTTCCTGCAGCCCAACACACCATCAGCTTGTAAACGGAAACACACTGCAGCATGGCTCTGCAATCCACTGCCTTGCTTACCACTATTTCTAATAGAAGCTGGAAGGAGAGACAAGCTCTTGGCATTAAAATTCATAGGGAAAAATGGCAATAATTCCCAACTCCACCTCTTTCTGTAGCCTAGCCATTTCCATCATTCTTTTAACCATATCCTTTCTGCTTCTTCCTTCCACACTGCTCTCTCCTCCTTCTCTTTCTTATTTCTGTGCAGCACCTTGGGTGCGTTGTGATTTCTTTCTAGACTGAGAAAATGACTTTTTTTTCTCTCAACATCTCCAATTATGGACTGAGCTAAAGGGCTTGTGCCCTTGGCATACCAATAAACACTGTCAGGACATTTTTATCTACACGATGAAGGTACAGACAGTTTAGCTCAATGACGCTTGAAAATAGGCAGATAATGTTCATCAAATAAGGTCGACTAGGCTGTGAATTTTAGATCGAAAATCTCAGGGAATTTTCAAGGTCAGCATAGTCAAGAGGATATTATAGCATCTTCTAGAAAATTATGTAGACTATATACATTAATGCTACACTGATGTGTGGTAATGTCAAGTTAACAAGAAGCAAGCTGGACATCACAATCATTTGTATTAATGACATTTAAGATGGCTTAAAAGTGCAAAGACTCTAAACGATGCTAGGCAAATAAAAAAAAACAATTAAAAACCTAACCTCCTTTTAAGCACAAAATAATCCAAATCTGTGCAACGAAAGAGTTAACTGTTGGTCGTTTGTGCATCTGATTGACGTTTCCCTGGACCGTAGTAATGACGCCGTCCAATCAAAACACACTTGATTCTCCCCACGTGGGGCTCCTAAACTCCGATTGGTGAGATCTTGTACCGTTGATTGTGGCTGGGTCAAACCCCACGTGGAGATTTCATTCAATCAGGGAACAATTCCACTGCTGCCGATTTTGTATTGAAATTGTACATGTGTATATATAATTTGGTAAATGCAAATAGGGACGTGTAACCTGCACGGGCCGTTTTAAGACGTGCTGTTTGAGCAATTGATCAACATCCAAAACACTATTTTTTTTGTCTCGTAACAACAACAAAAAGGCGTTTTCATTTCGAGTGGTCAGAAAGGTTTTTACTGAGAGCTTGGTTGCTTTTTAAACTTGTTTAACGGTTGTGAAACTGCAACAGAATGATAAATACTGGATATCATACGGCCTTGTTTTCATCTGGTGCGCTTTAATTTTTTATACACAACTCCTTGTGTGTGTGTGTGTGTGTGTGTGTGTGAGAGAGAGAGAGAGAGAGAGAGAGAGAGAGAGAGAGAGAGAGATCATTTAGATTAGATAGACCCCCCTCCCCATCCTCACTTGCACGCCGCGGGAGGGATTTGCGTGTTTCCCACAAGAAAAGATGTCTCAAATGTCCCATTGAAAAGGCGGCGGAGGTTTAGCAAAAGAAGAAAAGAAAAAGAAGAGAAGGAGGGAAGAAGGGAAGGAGCAGGACAACGGGCGAGACAAAAGATTCTGCGGCTGCTCTGGGTGTCGGAGACTCGGCTTCTCCTCGGTGGCACCGCGACTAGCGAGCCATCTTACTTATTTGCAGTTTCCATTCTTCGACTTGGAGCACCAAAGTACAGATCAGGGTGGAGAGCATCTGCAAACAAGAGCTTGCTCCCTCTCTCCCTCTTTTGCTGCCTCTCTTTTCTTTTATTCGAAGGAAGAGTGGAGACGAGACTTGGGCGCATCTCGATTAGCGCCGCTGCTACACGGTGCTGCTACTCGGCGGCTCGGCGATAAACAGAACAAAGAGAGTTGGAGTAAGGAAATGAGCCCAGCTTTAGTCCAACACTGAAACGAGGCCAAATGCACTTCTGAGCTTTGAGATACCCTCAAACTTGCTCTCTCTTTTCTGCAATAAAAACACTGGAAGAACACCGCAAAACCACAACGCACCATGTTTCCACAGAACCGACCATCGGTAAGTTGTACCACTTTTTTCTTTTTCTTTTCTTTTTTTTTTTTAAATAGCACATCGCTAAACGGAAATAGGTTGTTTCTTCACACACACTATTCAAGTTGTTATTCGATACTCTCTCTCTCTCTCTCTCTCTCTCTCTCTCTCTCTCTCTCTCTCTCTGGTATAGTAAACATTCTTTAAACTAGCTCCTGGGTCAAAACTGTAAACCCATATAGGCCTTGGGATTATCTTATAGAAGTAGCTATTATAGTTTGGGTGTTTTGGTTTGTACTAAGGTTCTATGTACCTAGCCATATACTAGCCGTTTGCCCCTAAAAACCATCCCTAGACTATACTGGACTTCTTGTGATGCTTTCTCAACCTTGAACTGAGTATAAATGATGCACTGTATAGTTAAGCAGCCAGCCTTATGTTCACACATTTGATGCATATCCATTTATTTATTTTTTTTGCAGTACATGCATTTACGCAACATTTAGCATTTTTAAGTCCAATACAGTCGCTATATTACTAACACCTTCTGCTTACATAAAGATAAGATTACTTTGCATTGTTCATACAGAATATAAAATGTTGATTTGGATTGGGAGGTGAAAACATCCAGGTATTAGAAGCTTCCTTGAGATTTCAGTATAGCTAATATATTCATCCACCTCACCACAATCCCTCCACCCCCCACTCACAGTTCCTGTTAACCACCAACCCCAAAATTCCCCAGCACTCATTTCCTAAGGGACAGTAGAAGAGACAGGGAGGTGGTTTTCCATCTCTGATCTTTGATTGAAAAAGTCAGAGGTATGATTTTAGTGGAATCTTACCATGCAGTAGTATGACCATTCATACTTCACAGAGAAAAGGCTGGGCTGTGGCCTCCATCCAGCCGACACATTTATTTTGTTTAGAAAGAAACAACTGAGGCCTCATTCTGTTACCCAGTACTAGCAAGTCAGTGTATTCCCCTTTACATTACCAGCATACAGTATCAATTTTATGTCCATAACACGTCATGGCAAAACATTGCTTACCTGCTTTGCATGCACATTATGATCAAATTTATTTATTTATTTATTTATTTATTTATATAAACAATGTGCTGAAGTACAAGTTATTCTTATTGTATCTACTGTTTTATTCCTCTTATTCTGCAGCAATTTGCCAACGATTACACATTTTATTTTAAAAAAGAAAAAACACGTATAATTGCACTATTTGACAAAATATAATTTGACAAAATTTGAGATTGTCATGTTATTTGAATAATCATGAAGTTTTTGTTTGGAAGACTTAAATTTTCAGCCTTCTCTCTGTTAACATTTTCCAAGACTTTTTTTTAAATTAGACATTGGTGATGTGGAGCATTTTTCTTTTATATCTCTGTGAATAGTTGCTACTGTAGAATCAGTAGCGTGTTAGATGAGCACAATTAATATAAACCTATGATTTAAATTCAGGGATCCGTCATTGCTGTGGTGTAACAATATACTAGAAAAACCATGAAGTTTTGTAGTTGTGTTAGTTAGCGATTTGCTATCATTTGGTTTCATTTTATTAATATACCTCTTTTAAGTAACCACTGCAGGCTGGTACTTGAGATTAAGTATTTATTTATTTGGTTACATAAAATGGTGTTGAATCTATTGGTGTTTTTTTTCTTTCTTTCTTTCATTATTTTTCTTGAATGTTTGCTCTCTTGATGTCAAATACATAAATGTCTGTTTGCATATAATGTTTACCTCCACTATGGCAGCTAGAAACTGCAGTTTTAAACTCTAAATAAATGCACCTTACTGTTTTGAAGAACCTTCCATAGGTCTTGTTTGGTCAGGTAAGATGTTACTGATTGTTTTTTCCTTTGCAGTAGGGGAAGGGACCAGTGACCTGTAAACCATTTCTGATTTATCAAACCTTATATTTAAGCATTGAGGCACACCAGTTGGTATTTTTTGGAAGTGAGCATCTTCTGTATGCACTTATGATTACACATTGCTTACAATGATTACAAATTTCCACTAATTCCAGTTAAGAAGGTATTGGAATTGGGACCATTTGAAGTCCCAGTCTTGCTTGATATTTTTCACATCTCTGAAAGGACCTATCGTCAGCTCACATGAGTGTCTTTGGGCATCTTTCTCATGGTTTCTCCACATCTGTTCTGCATGAATTGTGCTATGTGCTCTTGAGCACTGTATCCAGGTATATGAGTGGGTTCTGCCAGAAAGAATGGCTTGGTAAAATCTCTTGAATGGAGGAAACCAATACTTTTGAGAATATCTCGAAAGGAAGCCACCTAGAGCAATTAACACAGCTGACAACCCGGCTGGCCGGCATTGCTAATCTATCCTGACAGCAGTGGAAATTTGCATAACGAGCTTGTGGAGACAGGAGAGAAAAGATGTGGCACTAATGAAACAGGTGCCTGGCACCCCCCCCTTCCCCCCAACCCACACACACACACACACACACACACACACTATTCCACCACCCCTCTTCTGTCTAAGTGAGCGATTACGAGGACATTCCTAGGAGCTGTGAGCTGCTGGAGCCTGCGATCAATAAAGTAAGACCCTGCATTGGTCAGATTCCTGGGGTGGTGCTTTAATATGCAAATAACTGTCACTTGTTGACACTGTATTTGAATGATTTATGAATGTTTGATCTTCAAATGCTTTATGTAGGGACATAGTACCGTATGTTTCTATGGACTTACGGTTTGTACAGCGTTTGGTTTTGCACCGTCAGGACAAAGGAAGATCTTGTGGTGCAAGAATGTGGATGTTTGAATGCTGCATCTCTCTGTGGTAGACACGCTTGTGTTTAACTTTTACACGTCACTTACTTTCCATGCCAAAATAAAAAAAACTATTGTAATAGTATAAATGTAACACAACCAGTTTGATTAAGAAATATCAGTTTTTTTTTTTTTAATCAAAGTACTGTTTCCAAAAAGATGTTTTTTTTGTGGAAGAATGAAGCAAATCCAACTTGTATATTTGTACTAGATCACATTCCTCTAAAATCTAGTCTTTGACTAAGTACAATATGAATACTTGTTTGTACATTTTAAGATTGTATAAAGTTGTGGTTTTTCTTAAGCTTGCCAAATATAATAGGGCCAGCATGCTGACAGATTTCCTTGGTCAGCACGGCCATGAGGGATCCTCCCAGATATCACATCACTTCAAATGTCTAGCAAAATAGAAATACCTGTGATTTGAGCCCCTGTGGGATAGGAGCAGTGTCAGGGGATATATGTATAGGTTTGGGAGCCGCAGTGTGAACTGTCAGATGTATATGTACACTTGCTTCTTTTTTCTGAACTGTAAAGAATTATTTTACCATGCTCTAGCTAAAGTGTACCAGTTCAGTTGTTTCTCCAAGTAAAAATGATTGTGTTGATGTTTAGAGGCTTATGCTGGTGGATTTGGCAATTTATTAATGTCCCAATGTGGCTTTGTGGAGTTCCTCATCCTGACCCGGTGCAGCAGATTAAGACCTTTGGATGTTTTCTGACAAAATGTCGGCTGTAACATGTGACGGAGGATGTGGTTTCCTGAACAGAAATGAAAATAAATAGATCCAAACATTCACACAGGCCCGGATGGTTCTCAGGAAAAAAAATGCTTAGTTAATTGGATCCAGTCTTTCACACTCACTATGAATCCTCTTAAATGGTTGTTTGGATACTTTCGAAAATTTCCTTTTTAGCCATTCAGGTACATGATGCTCTCTGCAAGAAGCATCGATCCAAAATGGCCCCCAAACCTTTCTTTACAGAAATGGAACTGGAGTCAGAAAGATTGATTGATTGTATAGTGGTGACACTCCTCACTCCTGCAGTAGGGCTTGCCTATATGAAGCTATTTAAATGGACTCTTCCTTCCCTCTTGTACTAAAAGGCCCACAGTCCTTTTCCAGTAGTCATCTTGCACCTGTGGAGCACAATAGGAAGTGAATATCAGAAAGGGGGATGGGAAGATGAAGAGGAAGAAGGGAATAGAGCCAAATGTCATTCTCCCACCCTTCCTGTCTCTCTCCTTCCCTCAGTCCCTCCCTCCCACCCTCTGTGACCAGCTCTCTCCATCAAATAGCCTTCCTCTTCTTGTTTTGCAGATTCTTTCTTTAGTATGGGAGGAGTAATTGGGGTGTGTGTGTGTGTGTGTGTGTGTGTGCGCGCACGCGTGCACTCCCTGCTAGGCCTGAGCTGTTTGAGTCCAGGCATCTGGATGGCAGATTGAATTGCAGGGTTGGAGAGAGAGAAGCTCGTTATGGGCTCGAACAATGCATCAGCCTTCTAGTAAGCTCCAGCACCCCCAGCTCCCTTTCCTTCAGACCCCACTGCACCCCCACCTCTCTTTTACAAAAAAAAAACCCCACTCTGACATCCTCAACACCTCAACTATCTGCTCATTTTGAGCAGCTCACTTCCCTGACTGTATTTTGCATATGCACTTATAGTGGGATTCTTTCACCCGTTATTATGCAAATATTGCATTAATGCACAAAAAAAGCCCTGAAAATACATTTTTCAGGAGTTCTGGCAATCAGCTGAAGTTGAAGACGGTGTATCAGTAAGATATGCTGGAAGAAAGCATGTGGGGAAACATTCAGAATAAATATAAACTTCAGTTATGTCCTTAAAAAAAAAAGTTAAGTTGTGATTAACGAAGATTTACTGCACCAATGCTATCAAATGTAACTCCAGATATTACAGATTTGTGGAACCTTTGGTAATGTCTGTGATTATGCTGAGCTACTGTGCGTATTAGACTGTGTTGGTAGTACGTAATCACATCTGTTGTGCTGAAATAAATGTAGTAATTGGAGAATGTTGATTAATTTCATCTTTTCTCAGTAAACAGAATCATGCACAAAAATTATTACAGATGGTAATCGCACATGCACCCAAGGCAGAGTTTGGGTTTTTTTCGTGTATTCTTTCATGTATGATTTCCCCTCCCCTTTTGTGCCATTCCGTCTTGTAGCAATCTCAGGACATCAGCAATTTCTGAAATGCTCAAACAAGGCAACCAGCGTGCCGTGGCCAATTTTGTTGAGAGATTTTAGTTGTTTTGCCATGAACAGTTCCTGAAGCTCGTGTCCTGTGTCTGCATGATTTAATGGATTGTGCTGATGCCACATGACTGCCTGCATGAATGTACAGGCGTTTCTAATAAAGTAGTTGATGTGTGTGGGTTTCTACTTGTTCACAACAGTAAATAGTTTTATATGCGATTATATGATCAGTCCGTGCATGCTGTGATTTGTTTATGGCGAGTCAGTCAGTACTTTCTCGTTACAAACACAACCCTTACCTGCCTTGTTTAGTGGACACTGCCCGAGGTGGTGAGACAGACAGACAGACAGACAGAGACGGATGGATGGACAGACCTTACTGGACAGCACTTCACTGGAGCTTTTGTCTGCCTGTCTGTCTGCATTACCCTGAGCCTGGGCTTCTAATGGCTCAGGCATCCTGGTGGGAGTATCTCCTTCATGGGGTCCCTTTTCTTCCTCTCAATTTTAATCCTTGCCCTAATTTGAAGCTAAAGTCTTGATTCACAACAAATCCCGTTTCCCCCGACCTCCCCCTCCCTTTAGCCGCATGCATGCCTGTGCGAGCACACACTCCTACACTCGCATGTCTCTAACGTTTCATCACCCAACAGTGTTTCCTGTGTCAAATCACCAGCACTCCTCCTTCTCCCCCATCATTACAACTCTTGCTAGCTTGTCTTTCATGTGTGTCCTTTCATTGTGCATAGAGCATATGTGAAGAAGACACACACACACACACACACACACACACACACACACACACACAGGCGCCGTTGCACTGATGCTTTCACATTATGTGCATTAGTCAGCTTTTGATAGCATACAGTATGACATCCTGAGGTCCAGAAGGTGGAGTAGGAAGGAGCACATCAAAAGCTCATGTTACTAATGCAGATACTCTGTCCTTTTCTCTGGACACGTACGCAGGGTTTACCTTTACTTTGTGCATGCACTGACTCGAAGCCTGCCACACATACAATACAATGTACTGTTCTAGCAAAGTGAGTGTAGGTGTATATCTGTCATGTTCACACAGAGAAATGTGCATAAATGTGATGTCATAAGAAGAAGAAGAAGAAGGGGATGATGGACAATTAGTTGCTAGCATTGTTTGAGGTGCTGATTCTGTCAGACAACTATTAAAAATCTTTTTTTATATAATAAACACTGTTTAGAAGAAGAAGGGTTTGGGGGGTTGGGAATGTCTACTCTTTTCATACAGTGTCTTGTACAAATTCACAATAAAGATTGAGTCAAATTTAAAAAAAAGTTTCTGTTTCAGATACATTTGAATGTTACAGCAAATTAACATGGATGTGCAGGAACAAGATTAAGTAAACCTTATTTGACTAGACCATAGATATTATTTTGGATTAAAATTGCTTGCTTCATCGCCACAGCAAAGGAACATTTTAGAGATTTTTTTTATTCCCCCACAAGAGGTTTCGATGCATCCCCATTTAAATTTTCTCTATCAGGGTTCTTGGTAAACACCAGTGCAGGAGCTGTTAATTTCCAGTTTAGGAGTGAGCAGAAAGTCAGGTGGTAGCAGCAAAAATGCCACTGCTCTGGCAGGCTGCTCAGTGGTCTAGCGAAGATGAGCAGCTGGTGCAACAGTGTAGGTAATTGGAGTAATGTAAGGGAGCGTACCTGATTTCATTACCAATAAAAAGAAAAATACAAGGAAAAATAATGCACTGTGATGAACGCTGACAGTTACCATGGTAACAGTCTAAAATGATGATGATTACAAAGCTTGCTTTTTTTTTGGTTAAACAAAGTTTATTCAATGATTTATTCTTACAATTAGTGCTATGATGAGTTATTGTGCTGTACCCAGAGTGCAGAGACTCTGCACTGTATGTCAGTTCTGTAAGCACTCAGATGCCGATGCACGCTTCCTTTCCACTTGCTTACTACGGTCTCAATTCTTGTTTATTGTTCACACTGATTACATAAAAACACATGCTCTAAAGTAAGAAGTTATTCATTTTGTGGGTTTAAACAATTTAAAAAGTACCCTAAACTGACTTAATTGTTGGCATGTGCCGGTTTTAGTACATACATATTACATACTGCTAATCATAAATTTTTTTCTTTTTGTCTTTCCAGGCACCTCTTCAGCCACCCCCTGGGGCATCGGCTTCGGCAGCAGCTGCAGCAGCGGCGGCGGCGGCGGCGGCTGCAGCATCAGGCACGGCTCAGTCTCTAAAACTCACTTACCCCGAGACCCTGGACCGGATTAAAGAGGAGTTTCAGTTCCTTCAAACTCAGTACCACAGGTATGACCCACACAAACACTGGTGAAGAAAATAACCAAGCTTAACTTTGTCGCTTTTTTGTTATGTCTAATATAATTATTAGAACATGTGGAGATTTGAGAATTTGTTTTTCCTCCAAACCTTGAAGAAGATGGTTTGGAGCAGGTTAATGATGTCTCTGATTAAGCAAAAGGTCAGTTAAAGATAAAGCTGTACAGAGGCATGCAGTCTGTTAGACATTTACTTCTCAAAGTACAAAGTGTGAGACCATAAAGAGGATTTACAATTTGTAGATCACAAAGATCTAGATATTATTTCACTGCTCTGACAGTATAGAGATATTGCAAGGCCTTCTTTAGTTCTGGCCATTAAAGGCTGGAAAAGCTGAATAATTAGGACAAGCTATACATTTTAGCGTAAATGTTAGGAGCCGCTTCAGTTAGAAGTTATTTGAGGCTGTTGATGGGAGACACACACACACACACACACACACACACACTGCTTTGATTATGTAGCTTTGTGTTTGATCTGTGATGTGCACTCTGAATCTCAGGAATGTGGCCAGGGCAGGCATGACTGGCTGAGATCTCTGGGACATTGCTGGCGTCCCCTCTTATCCCGCTCTGTCAACTCCTCCCAACTCTGTGCCAGCTCTCTCCTGGCATACGTTCACACGATCGCTGCTTCAGGTCTGCGAGCCAGAACGGGAGAATTCATCTCGTTTCCAACCCCTGATTGTCAGGCCTTGTTTGTCGCCAGCATTGAGACCAAACAAACCCAAACGTTCTCTGTCCAAATAGCTGTCCAGCCATCCTGATGATTGCTGGGTTTGTGGATATCTTCCACCGCCACTGGTGTTGGCCTCATGAGCACGCCATGTGTCAACTAGCTAGCATGCTTACACACGCACGCTGTCGGTCTTGAGAAAACATGATCTTATTCAGCCAGAGTGGAACATCCCTGAATAAAATGGTTGAAATGATTTTAGAATCATCAGCTAAAATTGTGCCTAGTTAACTTCTCACCATGAGAGCAGTTCTACTTGACAGGGTTTTTTTTTTTTTTGCAAAGTCTGTGCATGTATTAATGAAAATAAAAATAATCTTTATGGAGGTAGAAGAACAGCGTCCTGAGTCAGTTTCATTGAAATATGGGGGGAAAATGGAAGTAGTCTGAAGCTAAAGCAAATGTTTCTTCACAACAAATGATCCTCAAAAATGGAGAGAGAGACCTGAGAGATTTGAAAGGCTCAAATTGCTGCTTGTTAATATATAAATTATGCTTGTTAGGTATGTGGTTGCATTTTAATTTCTAGAAGATATCTGTTTAAAATGTAACTAATATTGGCCAATTAGATTATATACAAGTTTGTCATTGTGCAGAGTACGAGTACAAAGCCATTGAAATGCAGTTGGAATCTAAAAACAAGCAGTGAGGTAGGAAAGCAGAGACCAGCTCAATGCAAATGACTATTAAATATAATATAAATATAAGGTGCAAATGAACAAGTATGACTCAGATGATGCATTATCAGAGTGAGTTATCTTGATAATATGGCCTTAATATTGATAACATGATCAATTATGTTGGATACTGTGGTATGTTCTGTTATTTATGTGAAAACTTGTAAGCGTAATACTATTGCCAGAAGTTTCCTAGCAGCCGTATATATACTTGTAAATCCTTTTTTCTTTTAAACCACAGATAAAAACAACCAACACAGTCTCCTTCAAATCTTCTCTTGCAGATCTTTCTCAGGCGTTGTAGAAAGTCTTGATTCAGCTCCAGCAGTAATTTGTTTATTGGATGTGTTAACTTGCATTGTGCTTGAAAAAAAGTTTTCTGTGCAACTTGAAATGTTGCGTGCGAGGCATTATGGCACAGTTCCCAAAATCTACCTTTAGGTCAGACTAGCAGATTACTGTTGACCTGCTTTTGACTTTTCATTCTGTTCCTGCTCCAGTGACAGCCTGCTCTAACTGTCTTGTAATCAATGCCCCCTGGGGTGTTCATCGTGTTCTAGGTAAAACATGTCCCACACACACACACACAGGCACAGACAGAGCTCAGCTATACATAGCATAGCCAAGACTTTAATTTTAGCTCTGTTGTTTGAGGTTGATTGCTGGATTAGAGGGCAGGAAAGAGACCGAGATGAACTGATTTGGTGAGCTAAACTAAGAGCAGGTGTGTGTTTGTGCTCGTGGTTGTTTGTGTGCTGTATTCTATATTAGTGCTATATAAGATATGAGCCCCTGATTCACTGCAGGAACCTTTTGAGGAACTGGTGATCTAGCAGTCCCACTTTCAAAAAGATATCAGCGCTGTAAATACTGCTAGATTCCTGAGACTGATCCCACCGTGCGTAACCCTGTTCAAAACCCCACTTTTTAACCCCTGGATAGTGAAGCATTTCATGTTTCAGTTTAGCACAGCCTTTTGTCCGGGGTTAGGAAACCCTGCATCAGAGCACTGCTACTCTGAAGTTAACCCTGTATTGTGGTGCCAAACATGTACAGTGTGAACCGATGCAGTGTTAGAACTGTACAGCTAGGTTTTTAACAGATACAAATAAGCGGTTTAGATAATGTGCGTATTTGTGTAAATAATAATAATGATACTTCCCATCTGGAGATTGGGTTAAAATATGCAGCATAAAACCTTATTCAGAACATAAAATACGAAGTGATTTCTACTATAGAAATAGTACCATAAGTTTCTATATTTTTCATGTTTCGTCAATTACACCCTGCCCAAAACTGCAACATTCGTAGAGGACATTTCTACAACCGATTTGTTCATGTATGTCTGCGTACAGCTTTCCCACATTTCCTGTGTCAGCAGGCGCAGTGCATAATTTATTCAGAAATCTGGAAGCGACAGAAAGACCAGAATAGTGGTGAAGTTTTACAAAGAAGAAAATCCACACTTGGCAACTATGGTGATGCTAATAGGATCCCGTTTGAGGGAACCAATCAGACGGTGTTTACAAGTGAACGATAGCAGACACGTGATAGTAGACAGCTACTACTAACTACACTATTATCATGGAGAGACAGTTGACTCTCTTTAATGTCATTCAGGCTTTGATTTTGTAATATCGTGATTCACCACAGAAAATATACAGTATCACAATAACATTTACTAAACCAAAAGACTAACTCTCACAACACTGCTACTCAGTTCCTCCACCTAGTAGGGAGTACAGTGACCTCTTCATGATGAAGAGTAAAAGAATATTGTACTCCACTCCAAGCAAGGAAATGGGTATTGTACTCATGGCTTGAAGAAAATGATCTAAACCCCTGACTAATTGAACAGCATGTGTCTCATATCACATGCTTTACAGTCACAGAAACCCCATGGGTTGTGTAAACAGTTGTAACTTTTGAGGAAAAAACTCAATGTCCATTTTCTTCCCTTAGTGCATCTCAGGAGGTTTAAAACAACCAAGGAGGATTTATGTGGTGGCTTTTTTTTTCTCACTGATGCGAAAGCATGAGGCAAACTGTTCTTTGAACCGGCCACATGCTGTATTTAACCAGCCACGGTTGTTGATACCACAAATGTGCATAAGTTCAGAAGTGTGTTCCATGTTCAACACATTAGTATGCATCATGCACACGATTACAAAATTGTATCAGAATAAGAGAGCAGATACTAAAGGACTGCTAACCCATCATGTGTGGGGTAATATCATCCCCAAGAAAGCTCATTAACATGAGTGTGTTTTGGAAGTTAAGTGCTAGCACTGTGCCTGGTGAAATTCGGACTTTGACTTTGTCTTTCATTTTCATCAACGTCGTCACCTGGTCAGAGACTCTGTACTTTATATCAAAGGAAAAATATTAAGTGTCATAGACAGATACAGACAAAAATACCTGGGATTGTATAGGATTGGTCTCATCATCCGCTGGAGTGTGCGGGGTTTCACCATTTTGTTGACAAGGAATTATTTGGTAGAGGAGCATCTGAGATTCCTAGTGATCAAAACTAAGCGTAACTTTCTACTGTCTTCACAATAGTTATCTGCTACATGTGTTTTAGCTAACACCGGATTAGCAGTGTTCGTTTCATGTGAGGTGATATGGCGGGACACACAAGTCTGAGTCATTGTTGTTGGAAGTGGCAGAAATGTTTAAAAAAAAATATCCTGTTACACAGCTGGCCTAAATAAAAGCCACAACATTTGCAACTTTGTCAGAGTCCTCCTCCATGTTTGTGTAGCGTCATGCTGTTTGCTATACTCCTCACCCAGCTTGCAGCTCTTCTTCTTGTATATAATGGTTTCCACTGAGCAGTCTTGGTTCAAACGAGAGACGTCTCATCGAGAACAGTTCCTGAACCCATTAGCTCCTCAGAAGGTTCGGTAACCTCAGAGAAACCTGCCTTCAGTGAGCCACACAGGTGTAACACGAATTCCAGTTCTTAAACCCGAATGAGACGGAGTGTTGTCACACACTTTTTTTTTTTTTGCCGTGTTTGTATGAAGCCTTTTAATCAGCAGGGAGGAACAGAAAGCAGACAGGAGGCTCTCATTATTGTAATGATCCTCATTTGCGCCATCTCCTTTAACTCTCTCTCTCTCTCTTTCTCACACACACACACTCACACACACACAGACACGCACACAGCTATCAAATCATTCCAACATGTGTTTTTGGCTTGCAATCGACTCCAGACTCGACACGCAAACAGGACTTCCTGGCCACGTGCTCCCATAGGCTCTGGCATAGTTTATGTATGTGCATCCGTCTTTATGATTTGGTTTGTGGTTGAGGTTTGCACAGCACATGGAGCGCGTCTGTGTGGGCCAGTCACTCCCCAGGGGGAGTGTGTGTGTGTGTGTGTGTGTGTGTGTGTGTGCCGCATTTTGAACATGTGTTAGCAGTGGTTTTGTGGAAATGTCC
>JAOTRN010000003.1:14348505-14363272 GCA_028566695.1 Bagroides melapterus | reverse complement strand
CTCACTGCCCTCAATCTAGCTGTATTCATCCCTGTTTTTATCTTTTCCTCTCTTAGTGCTCTGTTTTGAACACTCATCTCTCTCTCTATCTCTCTCTCTTGCTCTCTCTCTCTCTCTCTCTCTTTCACACACACACACACACACACACACACACTTATACGCGCTGTCTCTCCCCTCCTTCTCTTTCTCTCTCTGTAGGCGTGAGGGCAATCTGTGGCAGTAATGTTCCTGGATAGAGCTGAGAGTGTCAGTGTGAATCAGACAGATGAGCTGGCCAGGGGAGTTACAGTGCAGAGCAGTGCATTAATCCCCCTATCCACCCCTCCTCCTCTCTCTCGCTTTCTTTTTTATCTCACCCACTATCCTTGACCACCTCAGAACCATGACTGCACCCGTGAACCCAAGAGGTTGAGTGACCATGCATACCATTTTCATTATTAGCAGTAGACTGACCTCACACCTGTCACGCACACACACTCACACACACACACGCACACGCAAACACACACACATTCCTTCATGTTAACACGCTTAGCTGAGAACTCTGTTTGTGGAATGTAAAATAAGGAAGAAAATTAAGTCAGGCAAATCATTTTGAACCTAATCTCTGTCCACTGCTTCAGTATGTTCAATTACACTATGAGCAAGAATTTGAACATGTTTCCGTGTACAGAGAAAAGAACACAAAATCTGTTTGCACTAAACTCACATAGAAAAGAAGGCTAAGCACAGTTTAAAACCTGAGATCATATCATTCAAATTCAAAGTAATTCTCTATCCGGGCTTACTGTTCAGTTACTTATCTTAAAGCATATTATTCATGAACTACTATGAATTATTCAGATACTACATTTAAATTAATGCACTGTACTGTAGTTATGAGAATGAGAAACGCCTGAACCCACCGATGCATGAGTTTAGGGCTTAAGTATGGACACAGAATCACATCTGAAGTTAAAGGCAAATATCTACATTGAATGTTGTATTTCCTGAAAACTGTATTTTGTAGTTTGCATATGTGTGTGTGTGTGTTTGTGTGAGTAAACATTTATAATTCAAAATACAATAGGTTTATAAAGAACTTTGAAAAATAAAATCGTTCTATTCCAATCTACCTATTTCTAAAATCTTTCTAGCTTTCAAAATACCTTCCCAGCAAAGAGTTATGGCATGAAAAGCCTTTCTTTCCTTATTTTAATACAGCAGATAAATACAGTTTATCTGGAGAAAAAAGAGAGCTTATCTGTTGGATTTCCTGCAAATAATCCAGATTCTATCATTCAGATAGTTGCAGCCAGCTGAGTGACTACAAAAGGTGACGTGGCTGTCATGAGATTTGGAGGATGAAGACGGAACAACATTCTGACACTCATGATCTCATAGAAACCACTAATCTAACGTCTCTAATGAGGCTGAAGAACTATTTCATGCCCATCACCAAATAAATCATTCACTGAAAGTCTGGGGGAAAAGAAACATCAGGAATGGGAGAGGGCAAGTGATGAATTATGAATGCATGGAAATAAAGGCAATGGCTGTCGAAACAAGTCTTGGTGTACATGACAGGTTTAACTGGCTAAATATAGCCCGCTGGGCTTGCTGCTTTTTCTGAACGCTTCACATTATTTACGTGTCTGTGCTTGTGATGTCTATCTCTCCATGTTTTCCTCCTTGCTTTCTTCATCCGTTTCTGTCACACTCTTTTCTTCTTTGTCTTTTTTCATCTCTCATTCAGCCTACCGTCACATTCTCACTCGTCTTCATTCCTCTTACTCGTTCTACTTTTCTCTCCCTCTTCTCTCATCTGTATTATCACTTGCACTTCCTCACTATACATTTTTCTTGCTTCTTGTCCTCTCTGCAGATCACAGCGAAATCACACAGAGTGACACATACACGGCAGTGCAAATACGCATCAACACTGACACACGGCACACATTAGGACTCATAATAAATCTTTTAATTACTGCTACATATACTTGAGGTTTTCTATCTAGCTATTTTATACAAATTGGGAAAATGTGAATTAAATAATCTAACTGGAAAAGGCAAAAATAAAAACGTTTGTGCCTTGGTGGAGGAGGGGGAGGGTTCAATGCTAAATCGAGATATATCTAAACATAAATATAAACACAACCGTAATGATAAAGATACAAATTTTTCATGATTTAATTATCAAATGTCAGCATATGCCTGACCAGGATCAAGTGGTTACTGAAGATAAATGAATGAAGAAACATTATGCCTCATTTATGCTGCTGTACCGACGCTCTCTTTTCTATATGGGCACAGATTCATTCACGGTCTTCACAGAAATTCTTTTAAATAAGGTGAAATACTTGAATTGAACCCAGCTTGTGTTATCTATCTGTAAAATATAGCTATTTTATCATCCTTAATTGTAATCTTACTATGATAATGGTAATCCCTAATAAAGTAAGTACTTTTTGCTTTCTGGTGAACATCAAGGTACCGACAGTGTGAGAACAAATCAGCAAACAACCTTGACACTGACAACAAAGGTATGTGTGTTAAAATAGCTAGAGCATCATCATCAGCTGCTGGTGGACCTCTATTACAGGTCCCTGATGATAGCCTATATATCAGGTTTAGTAGTTGTTAGACTTATTTTTGTGCTATATCCACTCTTGTGTGAATCGAACCCTAACTGCCTCCATGAAACACCTGCCTCCATACCTGCAACCTCGCCCTGTGCCAAAGTCTGAAAGAGTTCAACATTTTCTTACTTTACCCGCTCACACACTGTACAGATTTGACTGCAGACTCCTGACCAGGACTCACCATGATGTAGTGCCTCTGCATCTCAGTCTTCTCACTGGCCAGCTTCTCACACTCCAGCTTCAGACTACAGATGGGAATAACACAACTGTCAGTTCAGGTAACAAAGAAAAACATAGCTCTGCTTCAGATAAATATAGTTACAGAAGAGTTTTAAAAGCTCTTCTTTTCTCTCATGAGAAAAATCTAATTCTTGGCAAAATTAGCTAGTCTAATTCATTAAATCAAGAATGAAATGCAAACTGTGTGATGTTTTGGTTGCTCAAATTGAAATAAAAGTAACTTTTCCTTTAAAGTTCCTACACTTTGTTACTACCAAACACATTCAGAAACACAAAATACATTTCCCATGATCCACAGCCAGCAACAGATCACTGACCTCAAGCACACCCTGTATCCCTATTCACAATCCCCAGACTAATCAGACACAACTGTGCACAATTACACAGACTCCTTTGAATAACTCTTTAAGGTTATTAATGCTGCCTTCAAGTCATTTTGGAAAAATATCCTAATTACTAAGTGAATGCACATGAATGTAAGAGACTTTCCGAGTTGGGGCATGTTAATAACTGTTAACTGTTCGTATTTATTTTCTTTTAGAAAGGCAATGCTAACTTGTTGCTGACACAAAAAAAGTTTTCTCATGGTTTCCATTTTTATCTAATACCATCCTTTTTTCTGACCAAAACCTATCCACATGACGTTCCGAGGTAACATACTGTAAGCCATGCATTTCTGTTGTTCCGCCTAGTTATACTTTTTCTTTTTCAGTAGATCACTCATCCCTTTGCCTAATATTTTGATCTCATTAATACATTGCTTTTCTGCTTCATCTGCCCTGGTTATTCTAAACAAAACCCTGGATCTGTATTCAAGCCTGAGCATTGTTGACATTGGTAAGCTTCCTTTTCTCACAAAAAAAACAAAACAAAGCATCATTCCAGCAGTGCAAATCAGTACAGCTTCCCATCGCCAGGCTTACAAAACAGATTACATGCCATAGCCTTGTATTTATGGAGCATCTTGCCTTGTGGAGTATGAATGTGACCTTAATTGATTTTGGGGTTGATGCTATATTAAACTTGCTAAGTACAATAAAGCCTCGATATGAATCAGTCTTAATTCTTAGGATTCAGCCATGTGCCAAATTAATAAATGTAAACATTTGTAAACAAAAGCTCTATGTATATTAATAGTTGGTCCAGTCTATTCTAATTCTGTCACTGTCTGCTTGTTGATTCACTTGAACACAACACATTTAAATGTTGAACAATATTAGCTACAGTCAAAGTCCATTCCTCTCATATGTTGCTCAGGATAAAAAGGCTCTGATTAAGTGGACTGTGAAAAAGAAAAGAAATGGTCAACGATTCGGCATGAAGTCACTATTCAAATTTAAGCAAATCTGGGATATTGAAAAAAGGTCAGCTTTTACTTGAGTTGTATCCCTTTCTATTGATCTAACAAAGGTCATCAGGATTAACAGCAACTTGAAGAGTCTACGAGAGCTGGAGTGCATGGAAAGAAATTCATGTAAGATACTTCTTCTCTCTGCGGTGGTTGCAAAAATGTAATTTGTAATCAAATTTCTTTTTCATAACATTACAAAAGAATGCAAAATAGATTCATTGTCACTAATGGATTTAGATTCTTGGACCCAACTGTGTGTGTATATATATATATATATATATATATACGTATATATGTATATATATATTTATTTATATTAAAGTGTTCTGTACTGTATATAGACTTCAAATAATTTTCCCCACTTGCTGTAAAAGAGGCCAAGGAAAGTTGAAGGGTACCAGGAATTAAACAGCATTAAATTCAACAAGCAGCCCCAGAGTCATGTCTGTACCTCACCTGTGGTACTGTGCCTGGAGGAACTGGAACTCCTCTTTAATCCGGTCCAGTGTCTCCAGCACAGTGAACTTGAAAGACTGGCCAGGCTGCAGTGGGACCTGAGAGAGAGAGAGAGAGAGAGAGATCAGATCATCCACATGATTCATCACTTAATTACGTATCAATCACATTATCATGCAGCTACCTTCTAATTTATCATAAAACAAAAACAAACAAGTTACATGTCCTAAACCTGAGACTGACGGTGCAATTTGTTCCCTTGTATTTACTGATGGTGTGGTAAGAAAAGCGAAAGGATGAATTATGGAGTATTTTATAGGCTTTATAATCTGATTCAAATTCAGAAAAATGCTTCAGAACATAGTGGACCACGTTTCATAGTACAGATGGACAATGACACAAAGCATATTTCCAAAACACCACAAGACTTTTTAAGGCACAGAAGTTGAATGATCAGCACTGGCTGTGTCAATCAGCTGACCTCAGTCCAGTTGAGCATGCATTTGACCAGTTCTACCCAACATGCTTCAGGTTCAAGCACATATTAACTACACACAGTATATTTACTACCTGCTTACCAAAATAGATTTTAAGTTTTTCCTTCACCCAAAATATATTTTTTCATCCAAGACATGTTTGATGTATAACTTTATTTCTGCAGTTTTGCCGATCTGAGCTAAGTGATTAATTGTGTTTGGTCATTCTTCAACAATCTACTCTAACACTGTTTATAGAGCAAGCATCCTGCTCCCATCTCCACATGACAGGATCACAGTTACCTCAGTTAATCTCACACACACAGCCTGGACCAGACAGTAGCCTTATTTATACACAGTGTTCTTCATTAATTCCCTCACTTACTCTAATTCCACTAGCTATTTAAAGCACAGGCCACACTTAAAATGGCTCCTTTCCTGCTCTAATCTTCAGCTTTTTATGTGGCCTGTGTTGCTCCCCTGTTTTTCCAGCCAGCGTAGCACACTGCAGGACATATGAGGAAAAGTTTGCAGGTTTCAGAAGGAGCTTCATTAGTCTAGACAAGTGAATTTCAATTAAATATCAATTAGGCTAACGGTGGAGGTCAGTCACTCCATGGGCTTTGTGGTAATTAAGCTGAGGGCTCAGCACTGGCTGGATGGGTTTGGCACATACAGCACAGACGTGTGTGTGCGCGTCTGTAGCATATCCCCACTGACCTTTTTCCACTCAGACAGACACAGACACTGTTCGTGCACTCTACATGTCCTTTAGTGAACATCCTTTAGAGATATAACACTACAGTTGAGGCAGTTAACCATAAATTGCACTATTTTGAAATATCTCAAACACAAAAAACAAATAAATCACATCCAAACAAAGAAAAAAAGATCCAGACCGTGCATAATAAAAATATTTATCACTTTGCGGATCATTATGTCCTCCTTGATCGTTGTAAGACGACATATTTCACATATACTAATATTCAATAGCTCAGTATTTTAGTCAAACTGTTAATCCGAAACAAGGGATTGTGGGTCATCAGATGCTGTGTTGATCCTGATGACCTACAGAAAATAATACAGTCATCGACATCACTCACACAAAAGTCTGTGTCCGCTTTTTTATAGTTCTGTGTAAGTGTTAGGCATGTGTAAATAAATGCTGTAAAAGCAAACATGCCTTCAAAAATAATGAAATGAAATGTTTTCTACATGAAAAATCTTCTATAATTAGCAGTGGTCCATCAGCTCTAGCATTTCCTGTGAGTGGCAGTTCAGTAGGAGGAAACCTTATATAATTATAAAATAAAAATACACAGTCAAGTGAAATATAGCATTTTAAAAACATAGGAAAAAACAGTTGTGTAAAACTTTACCAACAGTATGTTTTAATTTCATGTCTTAAAAATGAGACTGGAGTTATTCTTTTTTTCTAGAATTTTCTGCTTAATACTGACTATCTAATCAGTGCTATCTCCTAAGACTTCTAATATCTATCTATGTGTACATTCGTGAAATCTCACATCAGAAGTTTTTCATTTCAACCTGCAATGCTCCTTTCAGCTGTAATGTAATGGAGTGTTTGGTGCAGCACAATTTAACTCTATTAGCAAACACTCTTAGCTATATATATATATATTATCTGTGGATTTTGTTACCAAGAACAATAATCAGTATAGATAACTGGATGATAATAAATCACAGTGGATAAAGTATCCAGTATATACCAAGACTGAGGAGTGTCCTGTCTGGTGATCTGTCACTCCCCTTCAAATGTTTATAAAATTTCAACCACCTTGTATGATGAAGCTGAATCCTAAAATGCATCTGAGGCTCATGTATGGCTGAAAGGCTGCTTGACAACACTGGGGTCTGCTAAGCATGGAGTCATTTTTAATAGCACATTGGGATAATAGCATAAACCTGTAAAAAGTGTAATACTGGCACATGCCTAGACGTAAACACATAAACAGGAACAGAGTTAGAATGTCTGCTTAGTAATTGAGTGTCAGACAGCAGAGGGATCTAGAAAACCCAACCTGATCCAGCTAATCTAGGGGTTTGTGTGTGTGTGTGTGTTTGTGTGTTTATGGTTGTCTGGTAAGATAGAGAGAGAGACAGACAGACAGACAGACACACACACACACAGAGAAACCCATGAGATAGCAGTCAGTCAGTCAGGCACAATTTAGATGAGCAGGAGCGAGTGAGAATTACAGAGGATTATCTACTGAGTGTGTGGAGGATGAGAAGCTGAGAAACAGAGAGAAGAAGATGGAGAAAGAAAGAAAGAAAGAAAGAAAGAAAGAAAGAAAGAAAATAAAAGATCTAAGTAAAATACTACTACTACTACTACTACTAATAATAATAATAATAATAATGACTATTATTATTTTCTTTTTCTTTTTTATTATAACAGCCAAGGTTGCTTTACATTTACAAGTAACACAAAAAACAAAAATAATTATTAAAAAACGAAATACCTAAAGACACAGTGAGGTGAGAGAATATCAAATCCCAAAATTAAAAAAAAAAACGTCCACTCCTTTTTTTTAATCGTCCCCACCCCAAAAGCTAATATACGTTCATCATAATGTTTGCTTTGATGATATTACTATCCAAAGCCAGTATCTCTGTAATACAAAATCTGGTCATGTGTCTATAAATACCAAAAATTTGTTACAAATCATTTAATTTAAACTCACTAAATTATGAAATTACTGAGCATAAAAGAGACTAAAGGAGTGGAGAGTGTGAGAATTAATACGAACAAAAGTCAGGTATTAAATTTCCCATTCTTGCAATCTGAACTGAATTTGAAAATCGATCTGACATTTGGTTTCAAAAAACAACATTGGTGATCTTTAAAAGTGAGCAATGTTACTGTGGTAAAGCTGGGTTTAAATTCACCACTGGGTTTAAATTTTCCAATAACAATTCTAACAGAGCAAACACAAAGTTGCACACATACAGTATACCTTATGAACAAAAGTTCATAAAGGTTTTAGTGTATCTCAGTCATTTTTATCTGGCAAATTTTGATTTTATTTCTACACTTTTGGGTGTCCCACTGAGGTCTGAACTCTCCAAGTCTATTTAGAAAATAAGAGCACGTACAAAATGACACGTTTAAAATAATGTCTCATCTGCCTACCTTGGATATATCACAAGTACATGAACTGCAGGTACAGATAATCAGATTGTACACACACAGGTCAGCAGTCTTTATTTGGGATCTTAGTAAATGAGGACCTGGCCACATACAATGCCATTTTTTATATTGAATAATCTGAGTGAGATTAGTCGTATTATTTGACATCTGCTGTCTGCCTACTGCTAAAAGTAGCAGCTCCATTTTAGATATTCAGTACTGGAAAAACAAAGAACCATTTAGAGTTTAAAACAATCAAAGCAGCTGCATGATTGTTTACGGGTGTGTGTAACTCACTGTGAGGCTTTGCTCACAAAATATACTTGCATCAGATGTCTATAACAAGAAACTCTTTTCCATTTTCCAATTTAAAAAAAAAGGAATTAGACCTGGTAGTTTACCTATAGAGCGTTTTAAATTATTGGTGTTTGGAATCTGATATTTTGTTTCATCTGATATAAATTGAATTAATACTAAAAGAGACAGAGAGATATCAACATAGATCTATCAAGAAGGTCGCCTAGCAACGGTGTGGTTATGAACACTTTCTCTGATGTATGATCACTTTGTGTGTGTGTTTGAGCTAACTGCAGTACCAGAGTTCAGGCAGGGTGGTGAAGAGAGACTGCACTATTTCTGAAGTGTCTGTGCCAGTTGCATCACTGCCTCTTCCAAAATAGTCAGGAGACGGCCAGGGCCATGAAATAATTATCGGCTGGTGAAATATTTAGCAAAAAAAGCAGAGATGAGGAGCACCAGAGTGTGGAGGGAAAGGGAGTATAGCTGTGATCCTGGGAGAGTATAACTGCCTTAGCATGCACATGCTTTCCACACTGTTTGAATCCTCCTCCACTCTCTAACCACTGCTAAACCCTACAAGGCAGATCAGGCTCCTTGTCTATGCCCACTAGAAAAACACTCCATCATGATAAGAACCACAACTGTACTTTGCATGCTACACAGTCCAGCAAAAGACACTGGAATGGGCACTCTGGTAATCAGTGCGTCTCCCAACACAATCCAGTGTCCCAGCAGCTGCTATCCACTAGTTTTCTACTTCATCTTGCTCATTTAATGCTCCAGACTCGACAGTCTCACAGAGTCACAATGGGTTCAGCATAGGTTGCTCTCTCTTCGTAGGGTCAACCCAAAGCTTCAAATCCAAGGTTGGATTAGAAAATGCACACTGGCAGGAGAAAAACAACCTGGTGCCTTTCCAAAACCTTTCTCAGCTCACTTCTCTCACCTCTGGGGCTTTACATTGGCTGATGAAAACATTCGCTTAGAAGCGAAAGCCATAACTGACTGTAATCTGTTTAGAATCCAAAATCATGCAGTGTTACATAGGTGCGTTAGTCGAAAACTGCAGTCAGAACGGAACAATGGATGGGCGGGAAGGAGAACGTGTGCCAAAATGAGCAGCTCCTAGCTAAGTGAGCATGTGTGAGGCCTGGGGTTGGATATTTGGCATAGATGCTTCCCTTGGCCTCCTGATTAGCACAAGAAAAAATGGCAGTCTTCCACACACATACACACACACACACACACAAAAGAGACATGCATACATTAGAAGAACAGAAATTAACAATAAAAACCAGGAAGAGCAAGTTAACAACTGATGAAAACTGCATGGGACGCATGATCTCTTTTTTATTATTTTCAACAATATTAATGTCAGCAATGTCGAGCTCATATGCCTAAGAGTAGTATGGAATTTGTGTCCCATGTTTATGTCCATGATCTGTGTGGTCAGTTAAATTCCTATAGGATAATCCAATATGGCCCATGTACCAACAGGCATCTCTTTTAGTTAGGTACACATGATGATGTGCAAATTCTGTGATCAGCTCCTCACATACTCATTTAGATTGGAGATGCGCTTTCTGCATCTTATTTTGATCCTCATCTATTGACTCTGCCCCAGTTTCTAGATGGTGCAACATTTCAGGAGGCACAAAGCAGAGCTTTCTATCACTCCCCCCAGACAGAGGTGGTGGTTAGTAAGCACTGCTAATATTTTGTGTACAATTATACAAATCCTAAGAACCATTCTTCCAAAGCACTCCCTCAGCTCCCTTTAATGATGGTGTAAACCACGTCAGTCAGAAACAGAGACATTTTCATCCTCCTTGTCCACTGTGAATGAGAAAGGAGTCAATCTAAATCAGACCACTGAAACACATACACAAATATTTTTATCATGGGTTAAAGGTGATCATTCAGCAGATACTCTTTCCTCTAAGGGGACAAGTGGACCCAAGCCATGACAGCAACATAAACAGAAATCACATAGAACAGCACCTCTGATTCTTTATATATGTACACAGGGTAGCAAGCAGCTCTGCATTAATACACATGCAAGATGGAACACAATTTTCCCAAAAACACATACATGCAATCATTCCCTTCAAATACAGACTGCATAAGAGCAACCTGCAGGGGATTCACACATCCACATAATCATGAAGAGTTCACACTACATAACTCCATTACTTAATGTTTAAGACCTCTACTCTCTCATGAAAGGTGTGCACTGTTTATCCCAGATAAATCGTCAGCTTTCATCTGAAGAGTTGATTCACACTACTAACTGCTGGCACCATTTGGCTCATGGAAGTGTGTGTCCCAGTGTGCTTACTGTGTAGACACAACCTAGCATCAAAGACACAGGAAACTATATGTGGTTAAGGTTAGGTGTAAGGTTTTTATTTTGTAACTGCATGAAAATTAATGTAGGTTGTTCACAGGCCTTGAAATTCGTTCAATGAAATGAGTGAATTTTTCTTCTTGGATTTATTTTTTTCGCAAATTAAAAGTTATATGATCAAACGGTATCTATCTAAGCAGCGGATATTTTTGCAGAAATAAAAAGAGGCACTTTTTTATTTAGATGGAATATTTTAATTTGACACAAGATAAGGCGTATCTATCTAGACATATAGAGCATTCAACTTCACTGTTACAGGAACAATCGATCAAACTATATATTGTTTGTTTGTTTTGTAACAGTGAACTTGTATGCTACTACAAAAGTTCTACTACTGCTCTCTAAAAAAACTATGTTACAATGTAACACAATGTAACATCACATAGCACAGCCCAACTCAGTGGTGTTGATGATCGCTACCACACATCCTGGCACAGTTTGCACTGTAAAGCAGGTCTTAACCCATACACATACACATAGGAACAGAACAAACAGAGGCTGGCACTGACAAGATTTAGTGATGTCTACAATCTGCAAGATCTTCCTTTCTAGGAACTGAGCTGAGAGTGATGACCGAGATGCTGCAAAGTTTCTGAAAGATTTACTGCCCTGTAATTGGTTTTGTCATCTGTTTGGCAACACAGCAGCAATGGAATACATGTTACAAATACATGCCAATGGTCCCTGATGGTATGAACCAAGCAAACACATCCTCCGACATAAAAAGAGTATATGCGTACAATCAATCATATTGTTCTTTCCATTTTCTCTGCCGCCAGTGAGATATAAAAAGAAACACCTGCCATAACTACCCTCTGGAGTTCATTCCTCATAGAGAAAGCTCTCTATGGCTGTAACTCCACTAATACAGCAGCTTTACACGTTTGATGGTTAGGCAGTGATACAGTATAGAGAGTTGCATGAAGAGATATTGTAATCAGGCTGTGCTAGGATAATCGTTTCACGCTGGCTGAGTGAGACTGAATTATGGATTCTCAGTGAACTCTAGCGGGAATACATCAAACAGGCCACTGACCCGTATGCTTTCAACACCTACCTGATAACAAGCAAGCTCAGTGTGACTGGTCCTCCTTTCCATGAACTCAAGTGTGTAACATTTCAGAAGGTTATTATACAAAGTATAGTGCCCACAAACACGCATACACATGCGCAACACACACACACACACATACACACGCACACACACACACACACACAGAGTGCTGTTCCACCCACACGACTTAAAATAAACCGGCTACAGAGAACACCTGGGTGCAGCTGACGGGTTCTTTTGTGTGTGTGTGTGTGTGTGTGTGTGTGTGTTTGATTTAAAGCGTCTGAGGAGAGACATCTCTCTCACAGAAAGTGTTTCATCTATGTATTTCTGCCTTTTACCCCTTACTCACACTGAACTAGATAAGACTGAATGTGCATATGTGCATCACTGAAAAAGAAGGAATTGAGAAAGATAAATAGAGACTGAGAAAAGGGAGAGAGTAAAAGGATAAAAGCAAAAGACTGTCATGCACTTACCGGGTGTCTACCCTGAGGGTACATGGTCAGTGCAGAGTCGCTCGTTAGGAGTCTGATGGATAGTGGGCTCCCTCAGTTCTTTGCACTCCTGTAAAGGGGAGGTAGAGGTTTTAGCAGGGACGGAGCCCGGGATCCAGAGATAGTAACCCGTCTTCAGGCTCTGAGTCTGAAGAAACTCAGTGCATCCAACATGGGCTGATGCAAAATTAATTCCAGAAACTCCCACTGCTGACTTTTTCTTCACCTTTCCTCCTCAGAGGAGTCAAAGTCACACTCTCAGCTGTCCTCCTCTTTCCCGCTCTGATGAGTCTGACTGCTCTGATCAAGCCACAGTCACATCCAACTGTCCCTTCTCTGTCCTTCCTCAAAGCACACCAACAAGGTCCAAAAACAAACACACACCTCCATCCGAATTGAGCCAAGCGACTTCCTCTTGTAACACAGAGAGACAAACTAAAGGGATTTTTCCCCCAGCCAGACTGAGAGTGTAAAAAAGAGGGAGAGAGTAAAAAAAATGAGGATGGGAGAGAGAGAGAGAGAGAAAGAGCTTTGTTTTTAATCTAAATCTAGAGGAGGGAGAGCGAGAAAAAAAAACACAGGAAAGCAGGAAAGAACAGCAGGTCACTGGAAGATCCAGCAGGCTTTTCAGCAGCGAGCCCTAGACTGTAATATATTGTGCCTGTTGGCTTCAACACAAACATGAACAGCCTGCTCAAGCTGCAGTTAAGGTGGCACAGTGAAGATAGTTGAGAAGGAAAGAGAGCAAGTGTGTGTGTGTGTGTGTGTGTGTGTGTGTGTGTAATAGAGAGAAAGCGAGAGAGAACACTTTTACAGACCTTAGTACGTGTGTTATATAGGAATTCATTACTGCCTCCTTTTTAAGCAATATATGCAGTATATATACAATGTGTACTTATTAAGCCAGCTAACTTGCGTGCATTACTGTTAGCAACAAAGTCGTACAGCTTGACAGGTTCACCCTCTGAAATACAATCAACAATAAGGCAGTTAGACATATAATGAAATCAAACTCATGACTTGAAATATGAAAAATATAACCAAATTTATAACAATTGAGTGGCCGGCTAGTTAAATGAATAGGAGGAGAACAGACATATATATAATTCTACAGTCAAGTGGATGGATTTCTGAGAGTTTCAAAATTTATTTATCTATATATTATTTCAAATATGGTAATCTACTTTTGCAACAGGAAAACAGAAACAATATTCAACACTGAAGGTTAGTAAAACTCATCTTTAATCATATTTAAAAAAAAAATATTGTGGTGATATACAAGATACTTAAAGATAAAACACTACACAATTGACTTACAGTTTAAGTTAACCAGACTCAATAATGGTTATTCATGGTCATCTTTGATCAGTCTGCGCTCAGTGGGAAAGAAAGGAAGTAAACTGAGCCAGAGAGGAAAAGTTGACAAGAAAGCGAGAGACTAAATGAAGGACAGTTAGATGAAATATGATTCAATTTGCAACCAATTCTGGCTAAGTGCTCTATGTGCTTCTAGACATCTACTGTCTGTTTGTGAGAGATGAATGTTTATTGGCCCTTCAAGAAATAATTTGGTATTTTAATGGCTCCAGTCATGATTGCAACACTCATGATCCCGATTCATGATCAGCAGACCTCAGTTCACCATCAGTGTATTCTCAAATAAATAAAGCTCCTTATCAACTGCTTATCTCATCATAATGCTTTATCACACTATTAAAAAACCATATCCAAAATGTCCTGTGTAATTCTCTCCCTCTTCCTTAATAACCACATCACTCTATCTACACTATTCATGCAAGCCTGACTCCTGAATTTCTTCTCCTTTTCGTATGCTCTCTTCTTTCACCCCAACCTATTTCTCCCTGAGGTGTTTTCCTGTCAGTCTTTCTAACATCTACCACACTTAACCAGGTCAGGTATTGCCCTAATCAGTTTTATCTAATAGTGAGGATTACGCACGTAATTATTCACACAAGTCTCCCTGTGCTTCTGGCATGATAATTACCACCACAGCAGGGTTCAAACTGCCACCCTGACCTAAGGAAAGAAAGGTATTGTGGAAGGGCCCTCTAAACTCTTATGCTTCCTACATGTCATTCTGTCTAGGGTCATGCCACTGGGCAAATATAAACAGGGCTAAAGCATTGTGAATTCCCAATTATTCTCTCTTTCTCTCTCTCTCTCTCTCTCTCTCTCTCTCTCTCTCTCTCT
>JAOTRN010000003.1:14321186-14339248 GCA_028566695.1 Bagroides melapterus | reverse complement strand
TGTGTGTGTGTGTGTGTGTGTGTGTGTGTGTGTGTGTGTGTGTGTGTGTGTGTGTGTGTGTGTGTGTGTGTGTAAATGAATATGCAGTGGTGGCAGAGGCTTGGCAAAAAACAGCAAACGCTCAGGAAAGATAAGCGCATGAAGGAGGAAGGGGAAAACAGAGAGACAGAGTGGAAGAGGTAGCTACGGCTCTTGGCTGAGGGGCAGACGGAGGATGTCAGTGCTGAAAAGTTCCAGATGCCACGTTTTTCAGAGTCCATAGGGAGTTTGGGTGTTTAAATGGTTTTAAAACAGCTGGGTTTTAATTCAGGAATGAGAATGGACAGACAGAGGAATACAGTGAGACAGAGTGAAACCGTTGCTCATGGGAAGAAACAAAGTACGATCTCAAACGCACGTACACACCCCATTGTGCTTTATTCCTCACATCGTGCACTGTCATCTCAGTCATATACTATTAATGCACTCTACGTGTACTATAGGTTAGCATAACATAGCTATGATCATTATTCAGCCTTTCACTGCAAGTGCAACCTCATTCCCAGACTCATTTTTTCTCATTTTTTCTCTCTTTTTGTGATGCAACATAGATCTACTGTTTTGTGATGACCATCTCTGATAAAATATAATATTATTAATAAAATTTAATAACGATTAAGTTATAGACCTCACGCACAATATTGCTTTATTGTTGTTGTTTTTTTACTTTGAAGATAAAGATCCAGGTTTATTGAGTTGTTTTAACTGGTTGTTGGCAGCCCAAGAAGGAAAGATGAAAAAAACCCCTGCTAAATCAACAGCATAAAGTTTACAGAAATAATGCTGATAAAACAACTGTTTTAACCATCCATCTGTATAGATGAACGTAACATTCACTTATTGATTCTGTTATCAAACGTTGATTCATTTATTAAAAATAATTTATTGATGGATCAAACAATTCAGGATAGACAAAAAACAAAAAAAAAACACTTTTGTTGTAGCAATTGCTGAAGTACAGTAACTCTAGATTTCTAAATGTGGACTATCTCAACTCTCAGTCCTCTAATTTATAGTTGTGTCCTAACCGTTAATGTTTAGTCATTAAAAAGTACCCGTTGTTGCCGTTCAGTCATACTGGTTGCTTGACATTTGCAAGCAATCAGTTTTATGTGACTGGACCTTTATGGATTTTAGTTGAATATCCCTGCCTTAACCAGATGCTGATGTTTCATTAAATCACAAGTGGACAGTTCCTGTCCTGGAGGGTCAGAGCACTGCACAACATAACAGTTTTTTCTCCACTGCGGTCTAACAGTGAATCAGGTGTGTTGTGACTGGGAAATTACTGAACTGTACTGTGGACTGAAATCCCATTCCTATAAGTTTAGTATTTTCCTGTAAAATGCAACCAGACAGAAACACAGGCCACGTGTCATGTCCTCTGAATATGTACTCGCAAGCAAAAAAAAAAACTACTTATATGACAGTGGGTTTTCTATAAAGGTATGTGAACTCTACATTAATTTTATATCGATTTTTATCAATCTTCCATTTCATTGCTGAGGAACAAATGGATGAAGAAAGCATGTGATGAATGAGATGAAAGCACACTCTGTCTCTGTCTGAGTTGTTCACAGCTGCAGAGGGGTATGGTCTGTTGGCACAGTGCCTAGTCCATGTCATGCCAATTAAGTTCAGCGGCTAAAAGTCTTCCATCTGGGATCACCGCCCGCTCCTGGCAGCATTAACCCTTTCCTGAAAATACCCACACGCGAACACACACACAGACACAGACACACTGTGTAAACATGTCTTTCCTTCCTGGCTCTGACTCCAGCCCTGTAACACAACCACTTCACACACCCCCACACACTCGCTCACTCTCACCCTCTCACGCTCTTCCTCCCTCTCTCGCACCCAATTTACTTTTATTTTGGTCACATATTCTCCCTTATTCCTTGGGTGGAGGGTTACAGGAGATGAGTCAATGGCTAAAAAAGTTTCAGGTTTGACATTCCAGCAATCCAGCCAAATTACAGCGACAGTCGAGAAGCTTGCATCACGAAACCCCTCCATATATTGAAATAATGCTTTGTGTAAATATTCTTCACTGCTGCTTTTGACATACAGAGCAGAGAAAGGTTTTAAATTCATTATATTCATCCTGCATACTACAGCATTTTATTCGTGTATAGAGTTTAGAGGATAGAAAACGAGAAGGTAGAAGTGCAGAAACATTTTGAATTTTAAAATCCATAGAAATCCAAGACCAATATCCAAAACAATTCTCAGATCTCTCTGACATGAATCTCTGTGAAAATGGCATTGTTGTTGGTGTCAGTTGGTCACTTTGAGTATTTCAGATTCTGCTGATCATCTGGAATTTTCACACACAACAGTCTCTAGAGTTCACACTGAGCGGTGCAAAAAACCACAGTGTGTGAAGGGTCTGTGGAGAGACGATAGGAGAAGGACGAGACTGGTAAGAGCTAGCATCAGGAAATCCCCAAATCTTGCTCTATAACACGCTGATATGTTTGAGGATTCAAGACTGGGTGTATGAAGTGTAAACACGCTGACACACCAGCGAATGTCCTTCACCATCTGACACACACCAGAACTCCCACATCACACGCTCATGTGTCCGTTAACAGTCCTTTGTTGTTCTGCTTGACATTCATGTTCACTGCTGAGAATCCTTTATGGCAAAATGTACATAGATGGTGCTCAAGACGCTGAGAGTAGGTATTGGTGTAAGTGTGCCTTCCACTGCACCTGCAGTATGAGGTCTGATGTCAGGTCAGTGGCATAAAAAATGACTTTGAATGTGTGCAAATTTTATCTACAGTGCATTTAAAAAGCCTAACACCGCCTCATAAAACTGTAGGATTTTGTGGAGTTAAAAATAAACTCAAGTTCAGTAAACATGTGCAAACATTTAGAAAGCCGTAGGAGAGGAACAACAATGCAAAAATGTAAAACTCTTCGTGTGTAGTGTTTCAAAAGTAAATATCCTTTCAACATTAAAGTGATGCTGATTAAACGAATATCTGCTGTTGGTAAAGGGATTTCTTTAGATATTTTATCAGAAGTAATCTAAACAAAAATCCTGTAATAATATCAGTAGATTTGTCCCTTTAATGCTGCACTGTAGCTACAGAATAGTTCACAGTACTTCCTGTATAATATCCTCTAGTTTACAAGGTCGAAGGTAAAAACCACAATTTATCAAAACACCTCCGGAAAACATCCCTACAATGATTGTGTGTATGTTCATCTATAAATATCTATGAATAATTATTAATTTCTCATTATAGTAGGGAGTTGGACTGTTTATTCCTCATAATAATTTGTCAGTTATTATAATTTACTCATTAATTAAGAATGACATGTCATACAATTATAGAAGATTATTCAATACTTTCTGAAGAATCAGAACCAAGACTTCAGCAGGATTGTCAAATATAGTTCTTGTTTTATTTTGAGTGTTGTGATATCATTTGTAGTGATCGTGACATTATTTATAATTTCAAGGACTGTCTGTTTGTATTGGGTCTCAGGTTGAGTTTTAATTGATGCGACTCAAGCTGAAGGCTGAAAGGACCGGGCTCTGCAATATGTGTGTGTGTGTGTGTGTGTGTGTGTGTGTGTGTATACGTGTGTGTGTATACGTGAGAGTGTGTGTGTGGATGGGTGGCGTAGTGTATACTTTTTTGTTCTGGTTAAACACTGGTTTCCTCAGGGAGAAGGCAGAACTGTGTGTGTGTGTGTGTGTGTGTGTGTGTGTGTATGTGTATGCTTGTCAACACTCATTTAGATCACCTCCACCTCTCCTTCTGATTCATCATGCCTGCACCTCTCTGTAATATCTTCTCACCTTTCAGTCTCCATCGCTCATCACTGTGACTCAAGCACCTTCTTCTGTAACCTCTGCCCCTTCAGCCGCTGTGTGGCTGCTATCCACACACACACACACACACACACACCCCAACACACACACATACTCTCTCTCTCTCTCTCTCTCTCTCTCTCTCTGTTGTCTCTAAATATTGAAGCTCAAATCTCAGGACCACCAAGCTGCCACTTCTGGGCCCTTGAGATAAATGAGATATAAATGAGATAGATAAAAGTTGCTCTTGATAAAGGCAACTGCCAAAAAAGCTATAAATGTAAAAGGAATAAATCTAACACAAACAGTTAAAGTTCCACATCCCCAAGCTGCTACTCAAAACCAATACGTTCTGTTGTGACTCCAAATATGTAAGTGTTCACATAGGTGGAAAGAAGAATAGAGTAATATTTTGGGACACCATGAACTGCCCAGGCTTTAAATGCACCTGTTTCTACATGTTTCTAGGAACTGTACTGGGGAATGAACACAGCTCTTCCGAATGATATTCCCTCAGCTGGTGTTTTCATGATGGAGGTGGAGAGCACTGTCTAACATGTCGCTCCAAAATCGCCCACATGTATTCCGTTGGGTTGAGATCTGGTGACTGTGAAACCCAAAACATATCATTTATATCATTTTCATCAGCATCAATTCATCCAGTTGGTGCTCATGGCCTGGGGATGAATTTGGGGTTATCCTGGAAGAGATCACTTCCATTAGAACAGACATATTTCAAATTGGATAAAGTTGGTCAGTCAGAAATCTTTATTTAGATATGTGTAAAGCTGCTTGGTGACATTATCCTCAAATAAAATGGAACTGAAATGAATTAAACTGAACTGAAGCAGGCTAGCTGGCTAATATCATCTTACTATATTAAAATTCATAATCCCACCAACCAGCTAGCGTAATCTTTACTGCTAATCTAACATAAAGTTTGACAGGGTACTTGCTAACCTCTTTGAGTGCAGTGATTAAATGTCGCTGATGTATGTCTTTTAATCCATATGCAGGCTTACAGACACACCCATTTGTACTATTCAAAGATACACCCACTGGGCAGAAGATGAAGATATGTCCACTCGGCTGAGGATGAAGACACACCCATTGAGATGAAGATGAAGACACGCCCATTGTGATGAAGTTGAAGACACACCCACTGGGCTGAAGATGAAGACACAGTCCCTGGGCTGAAGATGAAGACACACCCACTGGGCTGAAGTTGAGGACACACCCACTGGGCTGAAGATGAAGACACAGTCCCTGTGCTGCAAATGAAGGCACACCCACTCTGCTGAAGATGAATCTAGTTCAACGCCTGTACCTTATTTAACCGCAGTATGCGCAATAGCGGAGGAGTTTGAGAAACATTATTTAATATGATATAAATGATTTATGGAGCATATTTATCAGTCAGAACACACCACATTCAGCAAAAATATCCAGTCTCAAGTCAAGTTAAAAATCCTAAAGATTGTGATTTGACTCTTGCAGTTTGACGTCACATTAAGCTTCAGTCTTGATGAATTCCCTGAGAATACATTATCTTTCAGACCATAAAGCATCTCTGGTTGGTTTTAGATTTGATCCTTATAAAAACGAGTCTAATAGAAAATCTATATTTCTTTTAAAACACAGTTTGTATAAATCATCAGAACTGATTATTTTGAAATGATATGAATCTAAAGAGAGACAATTAAGAACAAACTGAGACTGACTAACATTTAAACCTGCATTATTTTTTTTTTTTGTTCTGTCAATTTATAACCATATTTTTACACCTCAATGAACAACACACAACACCCCACAACAACCCAAAAAAAAAAAAAAAAAAAAAAACACACTCTGTTAATGCTGGCCTTAGTGAGAGAAATTATTGCTCTGGCAATTTTAACAGACCACATGACAACCACATATGATTTGCCCAGTAACCACAGCTCTGCATCAGCCCAGAGCACAGCCTTCTGGGATATACAGCTTACCGAGATTGGGCAGCCTGGGGGACTGGGACAGTGTCCCAGGATTGAACAATCCTGCACACAGACACACACACACACACACACACTTTTGCATCATTATTACTGTTGGCAGATGAGCCACTGAGGCATACCTTAATGACCACAGTAACGATATTGGTGCTATTACCGTGTCATTATCACTGCACTGTAGACTCACTGCAGGAGGTGTGTGTGTGTGCGTGTGTGTGTGCGTGTGTGTGTGTAAAATTGAACAGACTCACGTAGAGCAAAAAAGTAGAAGAGCGAATATGACTACAGAAAGTTGCAAGGCCTCTTGTGAGAGACAAGGTGAGAGAAAGTTGACAAGGAGCTTAAAAGGACGCGACCAGAAAGACTGGGATCAAGCCGAGGCAGGTGTGGACAGAGAAAGAGAAAGAGAGAGACAAAAAGACAGAAGAACAGAGGACGAGGGAAAGGAAGGGATAGACAGAAGGGCGCTATTGTACTTCTAGCCCGAGGTGCTTTCCCACTTCAGAGCCCTGCAGGACAGAGGAGGTAGTAAACGGGTGAATAAAGAATGAGAGGCAGGATGAAAGAATTTTCCACAAGCATCTCACACTCTCCTCAGTAAACACACCAGGACTCAGAGTGATGTGAGTGAGGTTGCAAGGTGGTGAATACAAGTACAATGAGTTCCTCCTGGACCAGCATATGAGAAGCGTGCTGAATGAAAGAACATCTTTTTATACACTTTAGCTGGTAATTCACACCCATTATATTCATATATAGGCTTTATACGTGGTGCAAATCAGATGAACATTTATAATAGAAACACATTGATAACATTGAAAATTGAAACTCCAGTAATAATGACAGGTTTATCAATTATTTGTTACAAACCTTCTTCAGCTAAACAGAAAAAGATATTCAGTGTCTAGTTCATCTAAAATAAGGTAATAAATATAGATCACTATCTCTATATAGATTGTTAGAATAACTAAACAGAAATAGATAAAAAGCAGGCTAGCGAACCAGGTAACAAACAAAAGTTACCAACCAAAGTCAAATGGCCCAATGGGAGACTTTCTGTTTGGCCAAGGTTAGGTGCCAGCGTTGGCCCAAAATTATTTTGTCTGTTGGAACATTGGCTTAACTTGGAATTTTTATTAAACGTGTTCATTTGGCAACGTTGACCTAACCTTTTAAGTGTAAATCCGACACTGCCAACCAAAGATAGATACTGAATCAGTGTCCTGGGTTTAGTTAGTTACTATAAATCTATAAAATATACTATCACTAGTATATTTTATCACTATTACTATTCTATCACTGAGAGGCTAAACATCACCTCTAGGCCAGGCCAACACCTTGGGGTGGAAGAAATGTGTATCCTGTGCTTTTGGCAGCCTTAGTAACTACAGTTAGTGACTTTTAAATGTACAGCCCTGTACAGTATGTATTCCCTGTAATAGAGTGTGTTCTTGTTTATGGCTATGACAACAGAATGGTACAGTGCACAGCATCACCGCCTCATAGCTCCCTAGTTCAATCCTGAGTCTTTGTATCTGTCTGTTAACCTTCCAGCTCCCAAAAAACATGTTGGTAAGGGGTTTAGCTATGTTAAAAGGGATAGACTCCAGACTATACCGATGATAAAGATGAATAAATAAAGGAAGGAATAAATGTGTTTATGGCTCTCACAACAATGCTGATGTACAGGATTTGCTGGAGCCATTGACATTTGGCATTGGCATCTGTTCTTGTGGTTGCTGTTCTGATGAATGCCTAGGGACATGATCATATGCAAGGTCATATCTATTTCATTTGAATCATAAGAGTTTGACTTAATTTACAGCCTTACATAAATCCAGGTACCTGAGAGGCTACATAGTCTACAGTGCGAGATTTAAGACATAGCTAGTGTATGGTGCAGTTTACATCAAGGGACTCTATTGTCTATTCTCAAAACAACAATCATACTGAATGACTCACTGATGGGTTTTTTTCTCCTTTTCTGAGGCAGATGTTGTAAAATCGAACCACTGCCGACTTGGCTGTGATTCCATAAGCATGTGAGAGAGAAAGAGAGAGAGAGAGGGAGAGAGAGAGAGAGAGAGGGAGAGAGAAATTAAAGGAACTGCAAACAAAGAATAAACAGACGGGTATAGTGAGGAATTAAAAAAAAAACAGACAGTGCTTCTCCCCTGGTCCATCTCTGGGAGCATCTGTGAGAGACGCAACACTGTGTCAACACAAAGTCCCTGCTGAGGACAGCCTGTGTACTGCAGATCAACATGTGACACACACACAAACAGAGAGCGAGTGAACGAGAGAGAGAGAGAGAGAGAAACTATCATCAAGGGATAATCCTTTTGCATGTGTGTGTGTGTGTGTGTTTATCTGAAACAAGAAAGAAATAAAGATTAAGATGAGTATGGAGGCTACTGCTAAGAGAGAGAGAAAGAGAGAGAAACAGAATAAGAAAGCATGACTGCAGTAACCTGAAAAGACAGAACAAAAGACAAAGGATGACAGAGCGAGACAGTGAGGAAATGACAGGAGGAGAGAGAGAGATATAGAGAGAGAGAGAGAGAGAGAGAGAGAGAGAGAGAGAGAGAGAGAGAGAGATTGACAGCCCACGCTCCCTGGGACATGAATAAACCAGCACAGCATGCACTGCTTCTTCCACAGAAAATGTCTCCATAATCAAACCGTAACGCAGCACTGGAGGAAATGGGCAAGAGAGAGAGAGAGAGAGAGAGAGAGAGAGAGAGTTCTGAATGAATCAATCATGACTAATCAGATGCTCTCTTCTTTCTTATCCCTCTCACTTGTTTGCCTCTCTTGTATGCACACACACACACAAAATACCTGAATGTGCAAGTCGGAAGAGAAAAAAAATTAAGTCACCACAACTGGTGTTTTGAAGGAGATGGTATCCTGACAAAATAGGGCACTTTAATATTTATTTATGCACTCGGCCCAAATCCAGACACACACACACACACACTCACACACATACACTCACTCACTCACAGATATGAGCGAGGGTGTCAGCCAAGAGCCAAATCAGAAACACCAGATTGGAGTGTAGGACTGAGAGAGAGAGAGAGAGAGAGAGAGAGAGAAACTTCAGAAAAATTATTCATTCAAAATGAGCCTCAATACTTTGATCTCATATACATGTATATTTTCCCCAAACAGCTTAGGTGGCTTCTGTTTTTCTTCAGTTTACTGAAGACTTCACACATCAAATGAGTGAAATCGCTGAAATATCAACACCTGAACTCGCAGTAATGTATTAATGCTCAACTTACTTTGCAAGTGAGAAGTCGGTGAGCAGACCTTTTTTTTTGGCCTCATTTTATTTAAGCTACGCAGTGGGGGAGGGGCATGGATACCTCATTGAGCGTCTTTACTTAACAACAACTGAGCTGAATTGTCAATGATATAGATTTAACAAGTCAATATAATTATAGTTCAATTTAATGTTGTGAAACTTTTACGAAACAAGTTAGTTCCTGTTTTCACTCATAGCAGGTTACCAAAGCTGTACTTTTTCATTTCTCCTTAAATTATTAAAGAAAGCAAAAATTAAAAAACTAAACAAAACAAAAAAGACAGCACAGCTTGTCATGCAGAAAACCCCAAAATATAAGTTGTAAATATACAGGTGTCTCTCAAAAAATCTGAATATCAAGGAATAATTTTTTCCCCATATTTAATTCAAACATTGAAACTTTCAAATCATTTAGATGTATTACACATTAACTGAAATATTCTGAGCCTTTTTTCTTTTAATTTGGATGATTGACTCATAAAAAAATAAAAAGTATCTTTTTAAAAAGTATTTAGTATCTTAAAATATTAGAGCATTTCTTAAAATAATCAAAGAAATGATTTATAATAATAATAATAATGTGGCATGGAGGCGATTGGCCTGTGACACTGCTGAGGTGTAATGGAAGCCCACGTTGCTTTGATAGCAGCCTTCAGCTCATCTTCCTCTTGTAAATACCACAGATTCTCTATATGGTTATGGTCATTTGAGTTGGCTGATCAGTCAAGCACTGTAATATCAGTCAACAAACTGGGGCAGGGGGCAAGTCCTGCTGGAAAATGAAATCAGCATCTCCATAAAGTTGTCAGCAAATGGAAGCATGAAGTGCTCTAAAATCTCTTGGTAAACAGTTGCATTGACTTTGGACAATAAAACACAGTGGACCAACACCAGCAGACGACATGGCACACCAAATCATCTCTGACTGTGGACCCTTCACACTGAACTTCAAGCGGCTTGGATTCTGTGCCTCTCCTCTGTCAGATTTCCAAATGAAATGCAAAATTTAGTTTCACCTTTAGTTCCGACCTCGTCTCTGCTTCAGGATTGGACTGAATACAGCTCCCACATATTCTTGAATCGGCTTCGCTTGACAATCTTCACAAGGCTACGGTCATACCTGTTTGTGCGCCATTTCCTACCACACTTTGCCCTTCCTTGAACCTTTTATGAATATGCTTTGATACAGCACTCTGTGAACAGCCAATCCATTCAGCAATGATCTGTGGCTTACCATCATTATGTAGGGTGTTGATGAGTGTCTTCTGGACAACTGTCAAGTCAGCAGTCTTCCCCCATGATTGTGGTAGTGTGTACTGAAACCTGATTTATATCACTGACACTGGAGACTCCTTCCATAAACGTTAAATATACAGGTATATCCTTCTCTCAAAAAGCTTGTTATTCTTTGGTCATTTTTAATCTTGGATGCAAATTGCAGATGCAAGTAATGAATGTTCGAGACTTTAACATATTAGAACGAGTGTAACAATATGTGTGATGTGATTTCTCTTGCAGACAGAACTCCTGCTTAAGATGATGAATCAGCACCTTCTGAACCTTCAGAACTGAAGTACCTGTATCTGACAATCTTATTACATAGTACAGAAACACTATACAACACGGCACAGCATTCTGTTTAATCACCATCCTCTGATTCTCAGCATTTTTAGATTTATTTTCTGATCTCCTCTTGGGTGGAATATCGTGTATATTCTACATACACTGAATCTTTGGACAGTTTCTAATGACATTCGATGCATGTTGTGAGTTCGAACCAAAATCCTGATGTTTGTGCGAGTGTGTATTATGTTGTAGTATATACCTTAATTTTTCTTGCTGCAGTTTTACACCCTGATGTTTTAAACCCATCACACTATTTGCACTTGACATGTTCAAGTGTAGTGAGACGCTATATTGTGCTGTATTTTTTTTTTTTTGGAGAAACTCCAATTCATCTCAGTATATGTGAACAAATGGATTGCATGATAATTAAAAATATGCATAGCTTTCGCTGTTGAAATAGGACACTACTCTGGGAAAAAAAAACAAACAAACACAAAAAAAAAAAAAAACTAATTCACTCACACAAAACAGACACATCAGCATCTCCCATTTCCTCCACTGATCTGATTTTATTTTGTAAGGCACCAGCAGCATTTCCTTACTGCAGAAATATCCATTTATATAAAGTAAAATGTTATTTTGTGTGTGTTTGTTATTATTTCATCCTCAGGCTTTTGTATAACACTGTTATTTTTGCACTTTAGATTGTACTATAATCAGAAAATAAGAGGTAAAAATTTTTACAAAGCACAAAATGCTTACAATGCGTTATGGAAATAAAAGCAAGTGATCAAGCAGAGGGCAATCAATGATTGAGGAAGAAAAAAGAGTGGGGAAGTGGGAGGAGCTTACAGAGGGGTCATAATGTCTGCTAAAACAGATTCACTGCAGATCAGTAATACAGATGGATCAGTGGACACGTAACGCTCTAGTTCCATGTAAAACAGGACACATTTTCTGTCCCTGACTGTCTCTGGGAGATTAACACCTACAATTAATTCATCAGAAGAAATCTCAACATCTGTCTGGCTACATATCCACACGGGTGTGGCATTTATTTAAAAAAAAAAAAAAAAAAATTTAATTAAATAAAAAATGGGGGAATAATGTATGCAAGTAAGCATATGTAGCAAGTCATCCTCAAGCACATTGGTAAGTTATACAATCTGGGACTTTTACACTGGCACAACTATATTCCGTTAAAGAGTCACTTCCCGTTTTTCTTCATATCAAACCACATTTTCAGTCCTGCTGCCGTTATATCGTCTTGAGACCTGAGCTGCGTTGTGTAGTTTCACGTCTCTTTATTAATTACTAACTTGTGATGTACGTACAAACACAAATTCATTTGAGAAAAAGAAAGTGATGTCATTGTACAACACAGTGGGGTCTCATGAGGATATAACTACAAAATGACCGTTTTTCCCAATGTTAAAACAACGTTCAAGAGGTTGACAACTGAGACTATTTCTAAATGTTGTTCTAATATTTAAAGTGATCCTAAAGCACACACATGCTTACAACAAATATATAAAATGGCAGAATTAATAAACAAAGTCACAGCAATTTTGCATGAGATGTAACTAAATGGTCTGCATCATTAAAAAAAAAAAAAGAAAAAAAAAGAAAACAAGAATATATCTGTACTGTCATTGCTACACTGCAACAAACAAATACAAGCAGGACATGAACAGATGTTCACATGACATAAAATGTGGATTTGGTTCCAGTACTCAGTATTTACTTTAGTATGTGTTATTTTTTCCTGTCAGGAATGCAAACAGGCTGCACTGAAAAGAAAGCAAACTCACAGTGACAACCTGTACATAAGCTCCTCACGAGGACAGAAGAGTCTGGTTCTACTTCAGGCTGCTTGTGCAATGGAATCTAACAACAACAAAAAAAAAAAACCTCTGACTGCAGCTTATAAGTCAAACAAAAGGAATTAATACACAGAGTTTTTAAAAAGTCTAATAAGCAACTCACTCAGAGCTGACTGGATAGATGTGCATTTCATTTAGAAGCATCGCTAATCTCATTCTGCAAAAAAAAAAAAAAAAAAAAAAAGGAAAACCTTTTGTGTAAAGGTTTTAAAGGAAAACTGAGATCATGATTGTGGCTGTCACAGAACATGCTGGAAGCTTACTGCCCCCTATTGGTGAAAAAAAGAATTTCATCCTCGACAAAAGGCACAACAGAAGACAGTAAATATCAGATCTGCAAAAAATTTAAAGGCTTACTCAGGATCTCTAGAGAAATGATCAAAAATGTTACTTGAGTTTTCTTAAAGAAAACACAATGTGCTCTCTTTTAGTTTTGGAATACGAGGGTCCTTGGATCTCGTACATTATGTGCTTTTTTGTGTGTTTTTTTTTCGCATGCATCTAAGAGGAGAAATCTGCTGAGAGAAAGTGCTTCTCATTCCTCATATACAATTTTTCCACCATATTATTTTTCCATGTATCTCTAGGAAAAACAACACAATCGAACACTTATTTTTTAGCCAAATTGTCAGTAATAGATCATACCACCATTAAAAAAATAAAAATAAAAAAAATAATAGGTTTTTTCAAACAGTTGGCCCCTTCACTTGGTGAAAGGGTTAGCTGTTCTGATTAATGATGCTAAACGCTAAATGCTCTCCGTCTACGACAGTGAGAAAAAAACAAACACACCGTCAGAATCCACACACACAATAAACAGGTAAGTATATAGAAAAAAACAGGGGCCAGACAAGTTGTAGGTCATTTTAAGTCTAGCAAATATCACTAATCTACAATCTCTCAATGTGGCACTGCAGTGACCACTGATCAACACCCCGAGCACTTTAAAGGAATATTTTAAGAAAAAAAAAAAAAAACGTAAATCAAATATACAGAATTTTCCGTTCATCTGAATGCAGTGTCTTTCACCCAAAACGTATGTTGTAAATATACTGTATAAACCACACATTTACCTGAAGAAGAAATTTCAGTAATGATGTGGTTACAAATCTGACACTGAAGACTTCTTCATAATTATCAGAGCATCATAATGATTCTATTTTTTGATAAATATCAACATAAGTCCCTATGCACGTTACCATAGAAACAATACCTTGCCTTAATTCTGACACTTTTGTTAGGAAACGCATGTCAAGCCAGAATATTTAATTTGAATTATAATCATACATATGAACATTCCTTCCATAAAAGTGTTCATAAAAAAGAGGACCTGTTTAGGCCAAATATTATTTGACTATTTGAGAATGTGTTTATTAAAAGGATGTGGGAAAGGTAGACTTCAGGTTTTTTAGATCGTATGTCCATGCTAATGTCCAGTGCAAAACTGGAGAATCGAATGATAGACGAATAGCAAATGATAGGCTAAACCTTTCTAATAAATGTAAAAAAATGTGTTTTCTTAAAAATATTCCTTTAAAGTCAATAAGCCACTTCATCATAAGTCACTGCAAGCCGTTTTAACTGCTATTTAGAGAGTTAATCTACACCCATACCAAAAATGCTGCGGAAAATAAAGCATGCGTTCTACAGTTCACATACTACTGCTGACCTTCTTCACGTTCAAATCCTTTCACTTTTCATTCTGTCAGCGTTAAATGTGCTCCTTCAAAGTTAAAGGATAGAAGAATCTCTTCAGGAGAAAACAAAGTAAGGAAAGATAAAACCGTGCTCAAAGAAACACTGGTGGTGCCTCAGTGGAGCTAGATGGCCATGCTGAGACGAAGCAGAATATGGAATACACAGCACATAGAGATATACACATATACACTCTGAGAGAGAGAGACAGAGAGAGAGAGAGAGAGAGAGAGAGAGAGATAGCAAGGACAGAAAAATAACTAAATATATAGTAAAAATATTTTTTAAAAAGAAGTGGACTGCTGAATATAAAGCTAGCGGAATGATCAAAAACAAATGATCAAGGTCACAATAGCAATTTACAGCAAATGGAACAAAGAAAAAGAGACGATGCGCTTGTGGTGTACATGAGCTCTGGAGGATGAGGTCACAGCCAACAGCAGAGGCAGACGAGTGGCGTCTAGTCTGACTTGTCTGCGTCCTCGTCACGGTGCCCGTCTGAGGCGTCTCTGGCGCTTTTGTCCTCCTTGGCGAGCTGGGCCTGTGATGCCAGGATGCTGGAGAGGGAGAAGAGGGCAGAGCTGGAGGTGACGTTGGGCAGACCGCTCGGCTGACTAAGGCCCAGGGGGAGTGGGGTCACAGGCAGGGCCAGTCCCTGCAGCTGGGAGAGCTGGTGTGCTTGAAGCTGCTGCTGCTTGGAGAAAAGAAGACTAATAAGCCGATCTAACTGCAGAAAATAATGAGAAATATTACGTAATTTCCCTCTTCACTTTAAAGACTTCAAAGTCTCAGTTCTATTTAGCAAGTCAGCTCCTTTGCTACTAGTAGTATAAGATCTCAGAGGAAGAAAGAAAGAGGGGGGAGAAAAAAAAAAATTCACAGGACATTTTGTCACATCTACACCCACATTAAAGTGCTGCAGATAACAAGCAGTCAACAGGTCACAGCAAGTCCTTGTCTCTTCTCATTTATCATAAATCTATATACAATCGCTATATTCACATTATATTTTCTTTGCTGTGCTCAGTTCAGATCTGTTTACCTGGATTGTTCAAATTCATAACTGCAAATGACCCATTTATCTATTTTGAATAAAAATGCACCCATCCCAAAACATCCAGCATGGACCCTTGGATTTCAAACACTACAGTCTTGGAATGTTCCTTCCAGTTGTGCTTGTAAAACCAGTCATTACACCTAGGAGAACTAGCATGCACTCATAAATACATTTATAAATTCCCACATCGCTTCATGTTTCTGAAACCTCTGACTCTCAGAAAGTTGCTAAGGACGTTTTCCTACTGTTGCTGTCTTTTGAGTTGATTTCTTCTGAAAATACTGAATAATGCGTGTTGGCATCTGCACACATAATTCACAGTTTGAAGAATACATTCAGTGCAACCATGATTTAATCTATTTGTGATAGTCAAATTTAATTGTCTAACATTTTGAATTTAAATCAATAAAGAGCCAATCATCCATTCTGTGACTGACGACAAAGAAGCCACACCTCCTTAATTGGAACTAACAGGCACAGAAACCATGCCTCCTTATTTGGGACTAGAAGGCAGAGATGGCAGGTCACTTCACCAGTTAAACAGAGACTTTCACTAGCAGTAGGGAGGACAGTAATGCACCATAACGAAAATTTAACAGCTAACCTAAAGAATAATATACTAATAAGAAAACAAAAGGCCCGTACCTTTTCTAATGCATATACATCTGCACTGATTTACTGCCACCCCTCAATAATCTAAATAAGAATTTTGAGTGAATCTGTATCCTGAAAAATGTTGAAATCTCAGTGCAAAATAATGGTGAGACTGTCCGGTCACACCAGTCTAATAAATATACCAGTTAAGATCTCAGCTTTCGAATACCAGAGGAAGATATCCTTCAAACCACAATGCTAGTTTTAACACCCTAACACGTAGTGCAACAAGAACCAGCATGGCCTCATGAACACATTTATAAATTCCCACATCACTTGCTGTTTGCAAAACCTCCGACACCCCGAAATTCACTAAAGATTTGAACTCTGAACTCTGCTTTTCACTTCCTGTCTTGTACTACGTCAAGAGTAAACTGATTAAGTAGCCTTTACTGCTCACAGAAATTGCTTTAGCATACTCAAACAAGCTTACTAGCATACAGTATATACATAATAGCATAACGGCATGGTAGCATACATTCACACTAACAATATACACGTAAATCTTATCACAATTTTATACTAAAATATTAATCAATATTTTCAGATTGTAAACAAAAGGCTCATTTATGCTAGTCCATCGTCCACAAATACAGAGATCTAGACAGGCAGACACAGACACACCTCCTCCATCCTTACCCGTATAATGGAGTTCATCTCTGGTGGTGTGACCTGCTTGGCTCTCTCTATAGCTCCCAGGACCTGCTGCTGGTGCTGTAACACAGTAACACACCACAGAAGTCATATTACAAAATGCATATGTACTTCATATCCCCTGTGTCTTTTCATCCATCCATCCCACCACAAATATCCATCCATTCATCCATCCTTAAATATCAATTCATCCATCAACACATATCCATTCATCCATCAAATCAACGCACATATGCGCATTCATTCATCCACCACATATATACATCTAACCCACCACAGATACATTCATAACACCACACATATCCATTTATCTATCTATCTAAACTTATCCATCCATCCATCTCATCCGTCCATGTACACGTATCCATTTATCTAACTCCTATCCACGCATCTCTCCACACATTCATCCATCCATCCCAATAGATGCATCCACCCTTCCTTCCACACATTCATCCATCCATCTAAGTACATTCATCCAACACCTATCCATCCATTTCTCCTCGTATATCTATCCATCCCCCATCTGCCACTGAACTACCACCCATTTATTCATGCATATCCATCCACTGCAAATATCCATCCATCCATCTCTAATCAGAGATCCATCCCATTACATATATCCATCCATCCATCCATCTATCTATCAATCCATCCATCCATCCTCACCCTCACTCAGATCAGCATAGCACTCAATATTTCTAGTGAGGCAGGCCAAAAAAACAAAAAAAAAAATCAATGCATACCCTTTTTTCACAAGAACAAAATTAAGAGTGATAACAGATGATGCTGTGTGTGGTTAAATGGGTTGTGGATGTGCAGCCATAATTCAGTACCTCTTGAGACAGGTAAGGCAGAACTTGAGCACAGATTGCATTTAATCTCTTCACAATCTCTGCCTGCAGAGGGAACGAAAACACACACACACACAAATCAAGTATAATGTGGAATAAGACTAGGTTTATTTTACTAAAACTATTCAGTTAAGCATAAATGCTTGTCATTCAAATGCTTACATGTAAATATTTGGAACAATAGTATACATATAATTAGCTGATATTCAGGTTTTCTCTATCTGTACTGAAAAAAGTGGTATTGTGCCATATCGACTTTCTTGTATATCCAAAGTGCATACAGACATCCTGTGAGAAAAGGGTGAGATGCGTTGCTGCTGTGTATGCCAGGAGAATGTAATCTACAACTGCTAGAAGAAGTGGCAAGAGGACAGGGTGTGGAGAAAGAAAAAGCAAACAAACACCAATAACCCTGTTTCAGTATAGTCCTGGCACAATGCCCGTCACTCTGACACACTATACAGCATGAAAGAGAAACAGCAGGAAGAGGGGAGAGAGAGAGATAGAGAGAGGGAGAGGGAGAGGGAGAG
>JAOTRN010000003.1:14288291-14299527 GCA_028566695.1 Bagroides melapterus | reverse complement strand
GTAGTTAGCTTCATATTTCCTGTTATTCATCACATCAGTATGGACCCTCAAGCAAAAACATCCATTCCGTTAATTAGTGTTCACATCTCCAAGTACCAGGAATGTGCTTGACCAAACAGATAAACAGCAGTCATTAGTGCTAAGCAGGTTTAGTGCACTGACCTAAGGAGAGAAAAAAAACAAAAAAAACAAACAAACAAACAAACAAACAAAAAAAAAAACCTCAATATCGAGAACTCGGCAATGAAATGTCTCTGCTGCCGTTTGGACATCAAGAAATAGTAATGCTTACATACATGTGGTAGAAAGTCTTTTTTTGTTGTTTTTGCAATATCTTTTGAACTACAAGAATATCTGTAGTGTTTCCTGTTAGTGAGAAATTACAGGATCTAGTGTATGCAGTTTCTGTACAACGAAGTCCAACCTTAGCGTTCGTATCAATATAAACAAAAACAAGTACATTTCATATAATCAGAGATGCATGGCTAAATATGGCCCATACACGTAAAAGTACAATTGTTAGCATTTGAGTGCGCTAAAATTTTAATCTTACCTAAACTGCACATTTCAAGGAAGTTCAAAAGGCCAAAAAAAAAAAAAAATTTATTTATCTTTTTTTTTTTTTTTTTTTTTTACAGCAGCAGTGGCCTGGCACCTGTATCCGTCATCCATCCACATGACAAAGCATGTGAACGAAGTCATCGTTAACCTTCAAGATCTAAAGTCATATGCAGACATGGCTTGCAGTCTAGAAAAAAAAGCATGTGCAGTGCAACACAAACTTTCAAGCCAAAGACTTCTGGAATACACACAAAATAAAAATAAAAAAAATTAGCATGGTGTAATTTCTGTGGCACTAACAAAATTCAGACTGATCCTGTTCTCAAACTGCACAACCTCCCTGTGTTCTGTTAACATCAAATACCAAAAACACACAGATCACAGATGGCAAAGGGAATATAATACAAAGAAAGATGTTTTACCACTGCTAATGGCACATACATCTTCACTATACAACTATCAAAGAGAGGCGCTGCCATGGAGAAAAAAGGAGAAAAAAGAAAAAAAACAAAAAAACGTGCTCATCGTAACAGGGCTCTGAGCACGACACAGTTCAGGCAGAGATCAGAGTTCTGTTGTACCAAACCAAAAATTGCATAAATATGCCACATGCTTGTAAAAAAAAATGGAATGGTTTAGCATGTCCCTCATCAATTGAACTCATTTGCCCTAAACCCACATTTCAATCTGCAGTCCATCCTAAACCACACACACACTCTGCAAACAAAGCGGGGTTGGGGGTGGGAAAGCGAAAGAAGTTTTCTCCCCGAAGCCTAGAATTACCTAGAGCTTCCCATCACTTTGGAGTCAAATGTGATTTGTCAGGTGTATCCCTGGCACACTTCAAAAGCTAAATCTGTAGAGACGATAATCATCCCATCATCCGTACACGAACACGACGTCACCCCGATTCAGCTACTCGCTTCATTGCACCTATTGCTGTTTTAGACTCAAAAGCATTCTTGCATCCTGTCAATGTCACCCATAATTAGCCCTTATAATGAAAGTATGAAAACTCACCTGAATTACATTGCAAGGAAAGAAAAAAAAAATCAAATCAATCATCTCTTACCACAACAGCTATGAAATTTAGACAGAAAGAGTCGTCAAGCAACAACTAGGATATGGTACTAAAAGTGAAACCGGAACCTTTCGGGTTACAAGTGACAGCCTACAAAGAATTCAACAACTACTGAATCCTTACGTTTCCTATTTGCATAAAGCGCATCTTTGAAATGGCAACTCAGCTTTCCATTGTCAAGCATCTTAATAATTATTTAAAAAGAAAATAAAAAGGAAAAAATGTACAAAATACTGAAAGAAAAGTAGATCATTAGCCTATAGATTTTACAGCAGTATGAACTCCTCCCCTTTCATCTCAATCATTGGAGGGGAAACAAGTCCTATTAACATTATTTATATATCTGGTCCATAAATTACATAAATAGAAAAGATCAATTTCACTTTTGTACAGTACGCTTGTGTAGAACAAAGTTGGCCAAAGAAATGTTCTTCATGGAACCAGCAGTTTGAACACTATGAAATTGTACTGCTTTTAGAGTTTACTTCAAACTGTTGCCACACAAACACCACCAATTGAAATGATCTTAAATTTCACCATGAAGTAAAGCATTACACACTCCATAACAACAGTATTTAGTAACCATATCACATTGTCGAAATAATAATAGATACTATGTGGCAAAATAACACCTGGGTTATACTGAAACTAATGATTCTTAACAATGCATGTAAACATACAGAAAATACAATTTGTTTTGCAAATTTCTAAATACATCATTATAGATACTTTTTTTTTTTTAAATCCCTTCAACTGTACCAAGTAGGCAACCAATACTGGCAAAAACATGTAGCAAACAAATCAACTTCAAAAGTAGGTAAATATAAATTTGGCAAATGGTACAGATGGAGGAGGAAACCCACTGCGAGTTATACTGTTGTTAATACAGGACCTCTAAAACTACATATGAAATCATGGCAAGGTGACGACACGCACTGATCTACCCCATTAATTGGGAGGGAATCTATTTTCACATAACTCGCGAATAACCTTTTCATTACTACAGCAGTAAAGCTGCGAGAAATGTTTAAATTATTTCTAATATACAAAAATCAAATGTGCACGGTCTCTGCCATTCGGCATGAAATGTTTCAACATCCTGTCAGATGTTAATCAAACCAAGTTACATTCAAAGATGCAAGGTGAGGTTTAGCCTTGGAGAGGCATGCAGGGGGGGAAAAAAACTGCACTCAATGCCCTGCTAGAATGTTGCCTGTGCCAACAGCTTAGCATTTCACATGGAGTTGCTGTTATGCCTCCAGACAGACCGTTTTTCTCCTAAGATCAAGGTCAGGGTCTCTGATGAGGTTCTTACATCAATTCTCACTCAGCTGCAACCCAGCTACTGTGCCCCTTTTGAGCACCACCACACACAGACTAAGTGCCCTAGCGCTCTCATTAGAGAGGCAATCAGGAGGGACAAGCAGTGGAGTTATCAGCTGATGGAATAAGACAAGACGCTGCCTGCAGCAACTGATAACGCCGCCAGAAATGAAACAAACAAACAAACAAACAAAACTGGTCAAATAAAAAAACAACAAACAAAAACATCTGTGCCTGAAAAGAGCAGAGCTGTGTCAGTCTAAATCTTGATTATGTTATGAGCGTGGATGTATGTAGGATACATTAAAAATCGTGTTGTGCATGGGCTGCAGGTGTCCCTCTGTCTCACTCCTCTTCCTCCCTCACACCAGGTTGTACTCTTTGAGGTTCAGCTGCAGGATGGTGTCTTTGACGGCGGCAAAGACGAAGCGGATGTTCTCGGTGTCTGTGGCGCAGGTGAAGTGCGAGTAGATGATCTTGTCACTGTCAGGGTTTAGCTCCACAAACATCTTCAGGATGAACTCGCGTCCTGCCTGGGCGTCTCTCTGTGGACCTGGAAGAAGAGAGATTTCATTGCTATGCTTTTTTTTTTTTTAAATGCTGATTTACAAAAATACCAGAGATTCAGGGTAACATCCAGCAATTATTTGGGCTTACAGCTCTGAAGGATAATAGCTCATCAGTATGAAAAGGATCAAATTACTTTCTAATTTAAAGACCATATTATATTTTTATAGTCACTGAAAGGCTCATTAAGTGTTTGGTCTCTTAATACATCTTGTCTAATTAGCTCTTATATTTTGGAACTTTCACGGTATGATGGTTTCTTCTAAAAATAGTATGGCTTATATCTTTGCACGTCTTTATACCACCATCTCCTTGCATATCTTTTGTGTGTGTGTGTGTGTGTGTAAGAAAAAGATCTAATCGTGTTCTTACTCTCAAGACTTTTCCATAAAATCCCCTGTAATAATGATTATCATGTTTTCTCACGTACACTGAGAGAAATAGCTGCAGGCTGTTCTGCTTAGCCAAAAATAAATTTGTTTAGCAATGCCATATTCTTTTGTGCATTTGATAGCCTGTGTGTATGACGTTAGGAGTGGTAGTGGAGGTATCAAAGCAATACTGTTTACAGTATTACAGGATTTCAGATGAAGGATTTTCAGGGCATTGGCATCCGCTGTGAAGAGAGAAGCTTTTTATGTAGTACTATACAAGGGGGTATTGGAGTTGCAATCCTCATATTTACCACTAGGTGTCTCTGTTTTCCACACAAAGAAAAAAAAATTACCATCAAACTCTGGGAAGTAGTCAACCAGGTGAGAGTACATGATCTTTTCCTCCAGCAGGTCCTTTTTATTGAGGAACAAAATGACGGAGGAGTTTTGGAACCAGGGGTACGTGATTATTGTCCGGAAAAGGGCTTTGCTCTCCTCCATTCGGTTCTGAATAAAAAAATAAATAAATAAAAATGAATAAAAAACATTAAATAAGAGACAATACCTTAGGTTCAGAGACATAAGAATGGATTTGCTATTTATTTTAACTCAACACATACGACCTCTTATAGATGAACTCTGGGAAAATGATAATGATCAGAATTAAGATTCATCAGAACTGATGTACAAATATTACTAATGCTCATCGATTACAGATCTTGAATATTAACAGTTTACAACCAAGAACTGGGTAAGGATTATTGCTTTAACAGAGTTTAAGGTAATCAATTGCTTCTTTGTTTGTGTATTTTACAGAGAAGAATTAAGCCAATTCAAATCTCTGTGACACAATTTTGGGGGTTCACCTCATTGTCTGATTCCACCAGAACCTGGTCATACTCGCTAAGGGCAACAAGGAACATGATGGAGGTCACATTCTCAAAGCAGTGGATCCACTTCCTGCGCTCTGAGCGCTGGCCCCCCACATCCACCATCCTGAGATGGAGAGAAAACAGACCATGAGAAAAGAAGAGAAGCAAGATGATAATGCAGAGAACGGCATCCTCAAATTGCAATTGAGGTCTGACATTTACGGCAATGCATGAAAATATTGTCAAGAGATTTTTCAACTCACTCAGACTAATGTGTGATCATGGCATTAGTATATATTTACTGGTTCTGCCCACTTTTTTTGTAACTAGATGTCCATGCTTTAGTGGGCCAATGGTACTTCAAAAAAGGTCAATACCCGTTCACTCTCTCACTATCTAACACCCCAATACTATATTCAATTGACTTGCCATGTTTGCATATGGCAAATGTGTGGAACTGAATTTTCAAAGCCTGAAATTGGAGAAACACTTTTTGGTATTGAACCACAGCAACTTTGAAGTGAACTGAAAACAGGATGTTTGAAGAGACACAACATGCATTAAACATTTACAGTGTGCAAGTTGAGAAAATTTAAAGGAAGATTATAATTAGTTGAACAGAGCAACAAAAAAACTAATCAATTATGAAATGATTAATAATCAATATATTAATTTAATAATCATGATCTAATTATAATAATCTGTATATTCAATCTATTTTTAATAGTATTGATTTTGTGTTGTTGCAGACATTCTGTTATTGTGGCAGCAGGTAGCACACAACAGAACAGCATGCTGTAAGGAAGGACTTAATATTCTAATTTGGAAGCAAGGTATGAGCCAAGAAAGAGCCAACTAAGATCACAAACAAACCTTGGGGTGGATAAATGAATAAGTGTGATGAGAGAGAAAAAGTACATAGACATGTGGGAATTAGGGAAACCTAGAAAAACCTATGGGTGAGATCCAATATAGATCCAAATGATCCTAAGCTCAAACATTTAGCTACTAAAGAGAATTCTATCTAGCAAAACTATGAAACATTAAAGACAAATTAGATTTTATCAGAATTCTGACCAAACAAAATGAACAATTTGGTGTCTAACTGCTCTGTCAATTTAATACAAATCCAGCAAATTACAACAAACCCAAGAGCAGATTTGTTGTACAAACCCCTCAGTCTTTCTACCTGTGTCCCTTGTGGCCAGGCATACAGACTGATAAATGGCTCCTCTAGGAGCATTAGCCTAAAATAAAAGCTCCCTCACATCAACCAACCTCCTTTCCAGCAGCTTGGATGACCGTCTGACCTACTTACAAAGATAAGTGCTCCCAAGTAGAGGAAGCTTTGAGAGACAGACAATTTCATCCACGTCTGAAACAATTACACCTCAGGCATTTCGGAATAGTATGGTGGAACAATTAGAGAGTTTGAATTCTTTCAGATAATCTCTCATATAATACCATCAAAGCTTCTTAAAAAAAAAATAAATAAATAAATAAATAAAAATTAGCCTCCTAAAGAGCTTCAGCGTTACGTACCCGGCTATTGCCTAGATTGAGGAAAAGCCTCAATGTTTTCTACCACGTATCTTAAGGACTGCTGCAGTGAATAACGTTCATTCTGCGAGCATAGCTAGATGAAAAGGAACCTCTCGAGTCCAACCTCTTTGGGAGCGGAGCTATTTCTAGCACCGGTCCGCGTAGGCGGGCTCAACACACTGGCTTCCTGTCGATCTGCTTGCTTTCGTAATGACTCCTGTTCAGTGGCATCCTTTCTCTCTCTCTCCCTCCTCTTATAGCTGGAGGATAAGAGTGTGCAGAGCGCTGCTGCACCCATCACAAAGCTGCAGTCCTTAACAGAACACCTCTACATGACAACAGCTTATGACAAATCAAATGCATCAGTTTAATGCTAGTGATACTAGCAACTTACTAGCAAACCTTTGCTGCAGGATAGTTATATTTTCATTTGTTTTAATTTAACTAAATTTAGCTAAAGCTGTGCAAACATGACAAGACAGATCCTACAAACATGAATAACTATATGACGAGAAAATATAAATATATAAAAATAATAATAAAAAAAATACATAGGGTACAATGTAAAATGAATACTTTGGGTGACCGTCAAGTACCTGAAAATGATGCTTTGCAAGTCAAAAGGGTATTCGATGATCCCTGTAGTTGGAACACGGACCCTAAGGACATCTTGTTGGGTTGGTAAGTAGGATGAGTCTGCGATACGATCCAGATCACTCAGATAGCTAGATATTTAAAGAAAGAAAATAAAAAAGATTAAAGAAAAATTGAGGCATCAGAGCAAAATCACGAATCAGAGTAAATGGACCAGGTCTTCTCAGCAACAAGACAGAACAGAGGTTAGGATCCTACAAATCTGGGATGGGGCAGACCTGCTCCAGTCTTTATCTGCCTTGCACCATATCTCAATTAGTCCTGATAGCATCCCACTGGCCTTTACAAAGTCTAAATATTAAAAATAATGAAATGGATTCAGGGGCTTTAAGGCCTGAATCAGAGCTAAAAGCAGACACTGCAACAGGGCTCAGACCAAAAGAGACCGCACCAAAATCAAATATTAGATACATCACCACAACACAAACAGAATGGTATCTAGTGAGCACAGGTACACTCACTATTTGGTGGAATCAGACAGCTGATACTCTCTCCTGCGATCGTAGGCCTCCTGGATCCCCGGGTCAGCCCACAGCATCTTTACTGCATTAATGTAGGGCTGGTCGAAAGAGCACACCTTCTCCACATCCACCTCCCTCACCAGGAGAGCATTGGCCTGTGGATAGACACCAAAATACTTTATACATATTCATCAGGGGAAACAATGTTCTAAAGAAGGAAATAGTTTCAAATGAATGTCTGTTTCTCATTCTGAGAGATTACCATGGGTTAGGGCATACTTTTCTCCACAAAGTATAATTGTAATTATTACAAATACTTGGATTCTGTTCAAGAACAAATCATAGTATCTCTACACTACAAAGTCATTGAGACATGACTTAACATTCACACGATCAAATTCATGCTCTTTTATGTCAATATCAGAGGACCAATCCAATGATCATTTGCTTCCATAGCCTAGGGTTTATGTCTGTATAATTAAATCTTAATTATGATCATCACTGTTGGCCTTCATAATTACACAAAACACACCGAATACCTAGCTTTAGACACTACTTAGTATTGACTGGCATCTAGCTCAACATTCAAAATGTTTAACGATATAATGGAGTGTGGCTGACTCGTTTTATTTCAGAAATATATGAGGTTTTATGAACTGCAGCTCATGCCATGTCACAGGGCAAGTGAACAGAGAAATGCCTACAGATGTCATGCCTCCCACTCGCTTGTATTCCGGGTAACGGATGGCTATGGCGTTGTCTGTATTCAGTATCCCCCGATGATGTGGTGAACCAGGTAATTTTGTTTCAAATATTCGCAAACTAGAGGCTACATGGCTATATAGATTAGCTATGCTATTGTTAAAAAAGCAGCAATATATAATCAATAACCTTTGCCCATTATATTGCTTACCAGCTAAAGCTTAATAAGAGACAATATTATTTGGTCAAAGAGTTGTTGATGGAAAATTTTTATTAATAATCAATAATCAACTTACATATTGAACACTAGGAAAATGTAGTGACAGATTGTTATTCTGGCATTAAATAAAGGTTAGAAGCTACTTGAGGATGTGCTACACAAGATTACCATCACAGTAAGGGACAATGCCCAGGGATTAACTCGCTATTACACTAATAATATTTTTGTCTTTTTTAATAGGTATTCTGCTTTACAGTATGTGTGCACAAGTCCGCACCTTGTTCTGTTCGTACTTGTACATGATCTTGAGGTGGTCCATGGCACGGATCATAGCCTGCATGGAGGTGAATATATTCTGGTAGACGAGCTTGGTGTAGCTGCGTTTGTCCTCGTCAGTGTAGCCTGAGCCATGAATGATGCGCATCTGTTTGATGAAGGTGCTCTTGCCACTCTCACCAGTACCTAAAAAGGGGGAACAAGGTACAAAGCCATACCATAAACAAAATATATCTAAACAGTACCATCACTATTATGAGAACAAAGGAAAATTGGGTAATATTTATTTACAGTGCTCATTGTGTAAGCCATTGGCAGTGAGAGGGATTCCAGGAAAGAAATTTCTACATATATTGTTTCTACTATAGCTGTAGCAAAGGGGCAAAATGAGCATATTTTTCATTATGAAGCCAAAAAAATGGACAGAAGTGGGAAAAGCAGCCTATTAGAATTCGCTTGTGTTTAGAAAAACGTAGCAGGCAGAAGTGTTTTTCAGAGCCACCAAATTCGTTTTACCACTTTACGGGTCAAAAAATGTTTTCAAAATAAGCAAAGATCACAATAAGGAAAATCAACTATTTTATTCTGCAAAACATTTAAAAATATCATTACTCTTGTACTGAATACTTTCCAGTAACTAATTTTATGACAAGATTGGTAATTATAATCCTGTACTATCTTCTGATTGAGTCTAAAAGAGATGTGCATACATTTCTTCTGACACAGTCAAAATATTCCATCATGGTATTTTCAAGAAAGGCCATCACAATCCTAACCAAGACCTAACCACAACTAACCTGACAATGTTGAATGACAGGAAGTGATTTTGAAAACCAAAATGTCACATGAAAAAGCACATTAAGCAATGGAAGCAAGTGGAACTACTGTTGTGATAGAGATGACTAAAATAAGAGAAGAAAAAACAGGTTGTCAAGCTGTACTCCATGGTGACCTCATAGTCTCTCCATCTCACACACACACCTAAATAAGCTGATCAGGGAAACCCATTAACCAGATTACATAACCATAGAGTCATATATAGAGCCACATGGTGACCAGGAACAGACAAGTCCAAAATAAATAAATTAAAAAAAAAAAAAAAAAATCCATCATCATTGTCAACATCCAGTCCTTATCTTCTACTACTTAGCTCAGTCTACCTTCATTTCCCGCCGAAATTGCACATGGACTTTACCTGAAATGAATTTGTTGAAGATCGAGTAAATAATCAAATAGATGGGACAAACATAGTACATCTTTCATCGTGACTCATCTGGATTATTAGCCTTCCACAATGAAACTATTAGTTTATATTTAGAATTCCATTAACCTGTTTACAACGAGGCCGCTTGCTCAAAAAATACATGCCCAATTTAAAATGAGTAGAACTCAGCAATTACAGGACGAGTTTGACTTAATCTGTCACTCTTGTGTCATGTTAACTTTATTTTTGTACTAGAATTATTCAGTTAGAGAAGATTTGGGGGGATACTTTTTTAGAAAAGTATCCTTCTTTGCAGTGACAGCCTAAAATGTCAAGATATCTATTGTGTAATATCTGACAATTAACAATTTCAAGGATTTAACTATTGTGTATAGAAGAGGATTCTCCAAATTGGCCACTTCAGCACATTCTCATTTCACAAAATCTCAGCTTTCAGAATACATCAAGGTTATTTTTTATTTTAGAATTTTTTTTAATATGTAGTAACTAGCCGTTTGTGTCAGTTTTGTGTTCATTTAGCTGCTTGGTGTTGGAATTGTGTTTTGTTTAGGTAAAATGGTCTTTGTAGCCTTATAGCTAAGCTTCTTCCGGTATGCTGCATTTGTAAATACCTTTAGGCTTTGTGTGCTTAAGAAAGGATTTATGACTTCTGCCCTGTCCTGGGGCACTCATTTTAGACAGGTTAAGAAACTACTACTAGTTTACTACAGTACCTATAGTGAGCAGAGAGTGGCAGTTCTGTGAAGGTAAACACCTTGGTGATGGAGAGGTCAAAGAAGAATGGTGAGACCACTCAATGTTTTCCAATCTTGAGCCTTTTCTTCAAGCCTGTGTTAAATGCAGACTACTGGATGACAGGAGTGGAACCTGATGCGCTGACGGCAGTCTGCATCAAGCTGTGATGTTCATTCTGAGATGCTTTTCTGCTCATCACAGTTGTAAAGCCTGATAAGAGGAACTGCAGACTGTCAGCTCGAACCAGTCTGGCCATTCTCCTCTGACTCCTTTCATCAAACGAGACTGTCCCATCCACAAGCTCCACACAATGGAGATTTTTATTTTTTTTTGCACCATTTCTTGTGAACTCTAGAAACTTGTGCACGAAACATCCCACCACAGCACTGTATCCTGAAATAATCAAATCAGCCTGTCTAGCAAAGTACCCCATGCTGCAGAACAGTGTCCATGGAGTGGAGTCAAACCGATCTAGCCTGCTCAACATGGGAGTTAACTTGGTAACTTTTAGACTAGATATGTATGTTAAGTACACTGTACATATTGTATAGTGTTGTGTGGGTTAGGCTCACAGCATGAGTTGGAACAGGTCCAACTCCACCCCCTGAATTTATATTTCTGCAGACATGCAGATGTGTATATC
>JAOTRN010000003.1:14247264-14262230 GCA_028566695.1 Bagroides melapterus | reverse complement strand
TTAACATTAACATTAACATTGTTGCTGTGTTCTTCTTTATGAACATAAAGAATACAGACATTTGTAGCCTACAGATCAATGCATCATTAGTTTTGGTCTTATGTGGTCTAAATGAGTCATGGCTTTGTTTTTGAAAAGAGGGGGTGGAGCACTATAGAGCATAACAGGCTGTGAATGAGAGGATAAATAATTTAAGGGTTAGGGTTTTTCCTTAAAAACGTTTTAATTTTGAATATACCCCCCAATAACACAACACACACAGACAGTCATTTATTATTAAAATAAAATGTGAGCTTGCAAATAGAATTGGTTATCAATTAATTAAACTCTACATTACTGATTATCATCTAATTTCTTGGAATGGACAGAGCGAGCCTTTTTGCTGTTTTTAGTGCTAGGTCATTCCCCGTCACTGACTAGCTAGCTGTCTATCTTGCTTTTTTGGTCTCCTTTTCTTGTTCCTCGTTCTCTCTCCCTCTCCCTCTCTAACTCTGTCGTTCGATCACTCAGTTCTCAGAACACTTTCATGATAAGAAACACAAACAAGTCCTGGGCAACATTTAATTAAGGCACACAAGCTAAGCTGGCAATACTGTTATAACACGATATACACATCTTTGAAGAAAACTGCATCCATGTGCTGTCTAAATCTAATTAAATGTCCCTCTGTCTCTTACACTCTCTAACACAAACACACACACACGTGTATATATTGCATATATATTACATATATGTTACATGTATATTTACATATGTTACAATGTTATATGTGACTTTATGATTATGACAGTATTGCTTTATAAGAGAGTCCTGATTGTTGAGTACCCATTTCCTGTACATTTTGTAGAATGTATGAATGCAACAGCACCACCACTGATTCTAAGAAGCAAAACCGGGGCTTATTTGCACCTAGCCCAGATTTGTGCAGCCTTCTTGGGTGATTATACAAAGGGAAAGACCTCCTAGGTCTATTTTTCAGGCCAAATATCTGTAATACATCATCAGCAAAGAACTGGAAAAAATAAAAGTAGATGGACTAAGCACACATTGTTCGATCAAAGTACAGATTACACAAAACTGTACATCTTTTATTGTTTGAAACAGTTTTGAAAAGAGTAACACATTTTCTGTTTACAATGTTTAATATTAATAATTGCAAAACTATTGATAGATATTAGAGCTCCTATCTAAACTGGGAGCTGGCCTTGATTTTCACTGTTCCCAGTCTCAGACTTTATGAAATATAAGTTAAAATGCTGAGGACTGGGGTAGTGAGAATCACTCATGCACTATAATAACCCTCCATTTGTAGCTTCATGACGAACCTGGAGCGCATCGCGGCCCAGGACTACATCCCCACTGCTCAGGATGTGCTGCGGGTGCGTTTCCCAACCACCGGCATCAATGACTACTCCTTCGTCGTGGAGAAGATCACACTGAGGTAATAATAACAAACACACAGTAAAACCAATTTGACTAGGGGCAAAATGATTTGTGTGACCCTCAGTATTGTGGGTTCTAATGATGTTCAGTAGAATCGGAGTGTCTGCTCTGCTGACTGTTTACCTGTCACGCTTGATTTCTTCTAATTATTTGCGGCAGCATTAAAATTTCTCGGACACGGCATTGTGTCTGAGAACATTAATGTTCTGTCTAGCCCATTTCCTCCACTTTAATGGATGACATGATCAGACAGAGCCATTATTTTGCAAATAAATTCCAAAAAACTGTGTTGACTGATGTATATCAGACATTTTTATTGTTCATATTTGATGCCTATTGTGGTGCTCCTCTAATTTGTCTGTGCTGTAATTATTTCTTATATAATCTCCTTTTTGGAAGCAGGGAAGAAAAGGGTTTGGTTTGATGAGTTTGAGATCACAAGCTTAGTTAAAGAGACATTAACTGACCTGCAACAGGTTAACAACATATACATTGTGAAGAAAATTGACTGCATTAGAGAATTATTCTCTACTATTAGTTATTTATCTGCAAGGAAATAAAAGAAGCATCTGATTAGCAACATATTAGATTAATTCACAAAGTTAGTATGAACTGTGCTAGTAGTTCTTGATGGAGATGATGGAGAAGCGTGGAAGAAGACTTGCATAATGTTAAACTCTGAGCATTATTAGAAGTCTGATTAACTGTTTGTGTATGATGAAGGCATCAGGCTCAACTTGTAATCTAACATGGCTAAACTATATGTGGAAAGAGGAATAGAAAGCACTCCTACTCCCGTCTGTTTCTTTTTTTTTACATCTGTAACACACTCTGACACAGGATTGTGGATGTTGGAGGGCAGAAATCAGAGAGGAGGAAGTGGATCCACTGCTTCGAGTATGTGACGTCGCTCATCTTCTTGGCTTCACTAAGCGAGTATGATCAGGTTCTGGAAGAGAACAACAGAGATGTGAGCAGAGGATTTTTTTATTCTCTCTCTTATTTCACCTCTGTCTTTTTCTGTTACTGGGAAACAGGTCTTCAGTGATCTGACAACACTTATATATAGTATAATATCTATTTCGTACAACTTCGTATTGGCTACTAGCATGCACACTGTTTGAATGTTGACGGATTGTACCCTCTGGTGGAATTTCAAGTTGTGGTGTTACACATGTACTGCATGTGTATTTGTTTTTTGTTTGTTTGCTTTTTCCTGTGATTTTCTGACAGATTTCATTTCTTTTTCATGTTGGGTGCATGGTTGCATTTTCAGTTCTGATTTTCTCACATCTGGAATTCGTTTTTGCACGGGTTTAAGAATTACAGATGTGAGAAAATCAGAACTGAAAATGCAACCATGCACCCAACATGAAAAAACAAACAAACATGCACTACCTGTGAAAAAAGTGTGAAATTTATATTATAGCATATAAGAAGTGTTGTCCTTAAGGCATGCTTATTTACCTTAAATGTATACTTTATTTACTATTTCAATAGATAGACATGAATCTTTTTTTAAAGCTTGAAATAGTTTTTTTCTTTCTGGGTATGTCTTTCTGACACTTTATGTCTTATTGTGTCTGTCTCATTTTTACACTTTTAAGAACATTACTCCTCCCTTTTTCTTTTCACGTGTTAAATATAGAGTTAACAGTCCTCTCTTTATTCTTACTGCATTGCAGAACCGTATGGAGGAGAGTCTGACACTTTTCTACACTACCATCCACTCACCCTGGTTTGCCAATTCCTCTATCATCCTCTTTCTCAATAAAATGGACATCCTGGCTGAGAAGATTAAGACGTCTGACCTGCAAAGCTACTTCCCCAGGTTCCAGGGTACGATGAAAATTGCATACACCTGATGAGAAAAAAGTCCATACTATTTTAGCTGATAAGGAATGCCCTGGCAAAGATTCTGTTCACTTGTGTTTGTGAAAAAGCTCTGAGTCAATTTATATCTCTGCATCTCCAAACCTTCACTTTCACATTTCTGTCTGTTAGTCAGTGCCCAGCGTTTTGCATCAGCAAGCAGGCAGGAAGACTGACAGCCTGATTTATGGTGGACTGGAGTAGAGTTTCCAGCTCTCACCTATGACAGCTGTTGGCATGACAGGAATTGTGGGGCACATTTTAAATTCAGGACGAAACAAGAGCCATTAACTGACGAAGAGCTTTGCATTAAAAGAGCTGTCTGTCATATTTAGAGCCCTCTGCTGCCTGTGATGTGAATTGCAATAGCAGTAAAAGGACACACTACACTACAGTGTGAGATAGCTTTTACTGGTCAATGGGGCTAGGCAGAGCACTTCAGTTTTTACTTGAGGTGGAGACTGTTTCTAGGCCAGAAAAATGTAAAAAAAAAAAAAACGTCATTAAAATACTGATCACAATTATTCTGAAGTGTCTATGAAATTATATTTTGAAAAAATATTTCATAGCTTTAATCTCTTAAACCAGCAATCATTCTACAATAGCACATGAGCAAAATAAGTTCACAAACTCATAACTTCAATGGTATTGACCATCTTTCATTGGACCCAACTTGCAGGCAAGAAGCGGGACCCCGATGCAGCCATGGACTTCATCCGTGAGATGTACAAGCAGCAGGCACAGAACCCTGAGAAGAAGGAAAACAAGACCATTTACCCGCACTTCACCTGCGCAACAGACACCAGCAACATTCGCAAGGTGTTCAGTGATGTGAAAGACACGGTACTCATCAAGTCTCTGCAGGAATATGGTGTGCTGTGATCAGGCCATGTTATGGCTGCTTCTGAAAATTGGGGATAAATCCACCCCTTCACCTTATTCTAGTGTCATTGTTCAGAAAGTTGTCTAATTGTTTTGGGTGATAGACATGCTACAGACATCTCTAAAAATTGCAGTAATGGAATGGGCCAGAACTTGGCTAAAGAAATAATTATGGTTTCTTTGCCATGCGACAATGAGGACAGATATTTGTGGGTTTCTGTTTTTCTTCCTGTTTGTGTGCAAGACAACAATGCGGTGGAGAAAACGGAAACGCTCTGGATTTTCCGTTCAACTTCTGCAGTGCTAGATGGAGGAACTGTGTTTCAGTGTACACAAAAAGGCATCCACGTATATGAAGAATAATTTAGCTTCTGTCAATGAGTTAGGTTTTTTTTTTTTTAGAAAGTGTTTATTCACTTCTCTTGGAAGGATGCTGCATATTTGATTAACCTTATTGCTGGGGATACATACTTTTTTGGTCTTGCATTTAATAAAACAACATTTATACAATCAAATATAAGAAACTACAGACAGTAAGGGCTTTACTTCTTCCTCTGGGTCTTGGTCTTATGTCCTTATCTACAGGGACATGGCTTTTTATCATTTTCATACATTTATGTCATCTTTGTACATTTTTTCTCAATTATACTCTTTTTAAATGAGGGCATATTTGCTGTCTGTACAATTTATATTTATCATTTGGCCTTAGTATTATGTCCAGCAAACGTTTTAAATTTAGGAACTTATTTGTAATATTTGTAATATGTAGGTGAGCTGAACTTATTTTTAAGCAACTAAAGATTAAATATCTCAAAAAATGAAGGACAATCCCATGTGTTATATGTGCTCACCTTTTAACCGATGAATGATTTTTTTTTATCCGTTGCATTGGGGATAAATGTTTGACTTTTTTTTAATATTATAAAGGAATTATATGGTTATTTCTTGGTTGCTTATTGAACATAAGTTTGTGTAGGCTAAGTGATATATCTATTTACCATACCTCATTTAATAAATAGTAATTGATAATATGATAAGTACCTAAATTAATAAATAATAAAGGACGTAGTAAAAGTAAAAAAAAAAAAAGTAAAAGTCGTAGCAGAATTACGTAGGAGGATTCGAATTAAGTTTTCATTAGAAACGTTTCAAAATGTATTCATTCAGTCATCTTCAGTTCATCGTTATCTTAGTCAGTGTTGCAGTGGATCTGGAGCTTGTCCTGGGAAAATCAGGCAACAGTCAAGAATCCATGCTGGATTAGATTAGACACAATCAAAAGATTTTATGCAGACACCGTTTGTTGGGAGGTAAGGAGGAGATGGGAGGAAACGGAACACGACAGACAGAAATCCACGCTGTGAGGAGGCAATGCTACCAATTGTACCTCCTTTATTTATGTCATATACAACGCATATTCTAATTCATTTAGCATGTGATTAAATATCAGCATGCTAATTAACCATCCTACTCACAAACCAAGCCATCTGCTTGCAATACTTATCAATATTTTATGGTTAATGGACAATTTTTATCATGGTGTCTGATTTATGTGGGAAATGGGAAACTAACAAAAAGCTTCTTCATTTAGAAATATGCCATATGCTGCTTCACTGTAATAATTTTTTTATTTGTTTCATTAAATATACAGTGGTATATTGTATATAACTCGTATAGTTTTGTGGTATTCATATAGGTGAAGATTTTTATCCCATATGTTTACCCAACAGTTTTTTTTTCTTGTGTGTGAGTGAGTTAACAGTTGCCTCTTTACCTCACACCAGTTAGTGGGCAATTCATGCATACTAGAATTACAACCATCGCTGTTGTTTAAAATAATTATTACTCCCTTGACCTGCAAACCTTTGGAATTCTGCTGTGCATTATTGATGTCAAATGTTAACCAACAATGAATCAGACCTTTCCAGCTGCAGTCCAACAGCCACAGTTTTCAATACAGGAATAAAAACAATTATTTATGGCATAACACATCAGTGTTTCGATCTATCAGCATATAGATATTTCTGTATCGCATGGCTGCTGGACTGATTATTATTGTCACATGGGAGTAGATTGTTTCATGGTGAAGGCAGCTTTGCTGTCTTGACAAAGCAGTACAAGTACAACTGATATACACTCACTGTCCTCTTTTTTGGAACACTTGTACACCTTCACATTCATGCAGCTAAGAGCTAATCATGTGGCAGCAGTAAAATACAAAAAAAAAATCAAGAAGATGCAGATCAAGAGCTTCAGTTAATGCTCATGACTAATGCCTTTAGTGTGACCGTGTAGTGTGATTGTTGGTACCAGATGAGCCCATGATAGCCTCTTTGATGTATTGTGCTTTCTAAGATGCTTTTGTGCTCACCACCGTTGTAATGGGTGATTATTAGGGTCACTATAAACTTCCTGCCAGCTCAAACCAATCTGCCCATTCTCCTCTGATCTTTCTTATCAATACAGCATTTCCACCCACAGAACTGTCACTCACTCACATTTTTTTTTGTTTTTTTTACTATGTGTAAATCCTAAGCAGTTTGTGACATACTACAACCCTTTCTGGTACTAACATCCATGCCATGATAGGTCACAGAGATGCTTTAACTCTATTCTTTACTATACTATTTCTGTTTTTTTTTTGTTGTTTTTTTATTTATGGGTCCTTGAAGGAAATGACATTTTGTTCTTTTATCCTGTACAAACCTTTGTGTTAAAATAAATGGGGCTTTGCAGCACAGTCAAAGACTTTTATTTATTTGACTCCTTCATATAGGTACACATACATGCCATTATTATTGTTTGTTTTCAAGCAGGTCTTTTCTGTATTTGTACTTCCTCAGACATTGAAGTAAACAGAAATGTCACAGCAGAAAGTTTAAATGAAATAGCTCATCTAGCTGTTCCTGTGCAAATAATCATGTATGAGCCTCTGTGTGCTGTTTAGAAGTCAGAAGTCTGTGTACCTGAGACAGGGAAGCCAAGTGAATTCCCATGTTCGCATGTTCAAAGCTAGACTGAAAGACTAGACACTATTTTATTGTATTCAGAAATATGACTATTAGTACTAATAATACTGTCTGTTCTAACTATACAGTTGGTTTTGCAACAATAAACAATAAAGCATTACATGTTATTTTTTCATTTCAAATGTTTTAATAATGAGCAATTGCAAACCTGAAACTGTAGCATTAAGTTAATTACTGGTTTTGATATGGCATCTAAAGACTATGACATTTATTCAAATGCATAATACTCAGAGGCTCCACAACTAAATACACCTCCATGGTACAGGTGAGTACATGGATTGGGAAGTATGTATAATTCTAGTTTAGTGACTATGGTTTCATTCAAGAGAACTGAAGGTTGTGAGTTTAAATCAAAGGAAAACAAGAGAGCCTACAACTGTTCAACTCTGGGTTTAGACTGGTTCCTGTCTTACTTGTAACTTGAATGTAATTTTAATGGATTTCTGCAGAGGCTACTTTTCACACGTATATGCAAGCAATAAAATGGACAGTGCATAAAAATGGAGGCAGTATAGTGACACAGTATATTTCATTCCCTCCTCACAACCCCAGAGTTCCCAGTTTGATATTGAGCTATACAGTAAATTGGCCCATAAGTACAATGGATGTGTTAATGTGTGTGGATAGCGCCCCGTAATAAACTGACATCTCATTCAGGTTGTGGCCCTGGCTTGTGCCCAGTGTTCCCAGTGTTCCCAGGATAGGCTTCAGCTCCACCTTGACACTAGGACTAGGATAACTCAGTTGATCAATCGAAATTTTAAACATGGAGCAAAATTGAGGAGGACATTATTACACTAGTATGGATTTCTACACTTGTTACGAACTGGCTTCAATCACATTATCAGTTTGGTTATATTAATAGTCTAAGTTGATTTGAATGGATAGATTCTCAATTTAAATAAAAGGCTTTAGCAATGAAAATATATACTATGAGTGAGGTCTAGTATTGATTTATACTTCATATTTCTCAGCGCCATTTGCACATCAACAAATACCATTATAGTTTCCCTTTAGCTCCTGTCTGAAATAATAAAAGGAAAACAAAACCCCCTGGAAACTGTGACTTAAAGAAAGTATCCATACCTGTTCTATTTAAAGCAGCAGCACCACCACCGTCCTCAATCCCCTCAACCATGGCAAGTGCAAAGTGCTTATCAAGAGACTGAAGGCCCTCTTCAGCCTCTTGATACAGTCCTGCTGTAAATATCCACAAGAATATGCTCATTCCCTTGAAGTCCACATTACACAGCCTCATCACATCCCTGTAATCCCATAAACTACAATTTCAGCTAGTAAATCTGTCTGTTCAAGGTTTTAAGCTTAGCATTCACTCCATACAAAAAGCTAAAGCCTTTCAGAGCAAGTGTTTCTGGGAGACCTCAGAGAGTTGTTTTTTTTCTCAAACCATCCATTGGCCTGGAATGACCCACACGTGAGCGATCTACCAGATGCAAAGACAAGATGCAAGAGAGCTGTGTGACAGTATTCACTAATATATGAAACTTGAGCTTAGTCCAAACCAAATCTAAATCTGAATCATAACAGTCATAGCACATGTCTAAATTTGGTTTGAACCAAACTATTTCTATTTTGTTTTGCAAAACCCGTATGCATCAGAGCACTCCAGGCTGCATATTGAGCCTATTAAACTCTCCGAAAATATAATTATACCTCTCACTGTGGCATTTTTGAAGTGCACTGATTACCTCAGCAGATAGAAACACTATTAAAAACTCTAAAAGATGGATTCCAGTGCCTGTAGAGAAGCATGAAGGAGACAGTTTGCACCTGCTGCAGTATGAATTCGCCAAGTTCTTAATTAAAGATACAGTAAGGTGTGTGCGAATAAATGTAAGGCGTCGGAAGTGAACTAATGGGCACAAGGAAAAAAGTCTTAAGGTTTATAAGTAACAAAGTATATGCGACAGTCCTATATTTACAGATTTTTTTTCACTATTTTTCTATCCAATCTCTATCTATTACATCTGTAGCACATATGCAATTGCCACAGGTTTATGAGGATTTTCAACATCTCTGCCTGTATTGAGAAATAAACTGTAAATCTTGAAGTTTTATTGCTAGTTACATTTAATGAAAGTCCAAGGGCAGTTGCTGAGTTCTGTCAACAGAAAATATTTTGTAAAATATGGCTGTATAAATCATAATATTTATAAGGAGGAGACAGACTTGACACATTATACCAACACTGCTTATATGTAATTTTATTCCTCTTTTCAACAAAGATACTCATACTCTAAATTGAGTCCACTTTTATATGCTTTGATTCTTGAAATTATGAAATGCACAACTGGGTTTCAATACAAATAGACAGAAATGCCATCTCCTGGAGATGAAAGAGTAACTCATCGGTCACTTAGCAGAGCCAATCACGAGTGTTATACAATAACCTGAGAGAGGCTGGCTGGGGCATTCCTTAATGTTTGAGCTGTAAAAAAAAAATAAGTCTGTATGTTGTTTTATTTTTTACTCTTGGCCATTACACATAGGACTCCCTCAAACCCTCTGAAACCCTCAGTAAATCCCCTGCTTGGAATCATTTGACTATGTGATAAGAAACATTGAAAACATACAGTGAAAGATATTCAATCTGACTATAGACTTTACCATCTCCAAAAATGAAGCAAGCACAAATCATTGTATTTGTGATTCCATGACTGGGGTGACACTTAGCCATTGTAACTTAGTAGGAAAAAAACATTACTTTGAATTTAAGAATACACATATTTAACCATGAATAAAAGTGTTTCCATCTCAGTCAACAATCTTATTTTGCCAGGCTTCTTTGCTTACAACATCCATATACCATACAGCCATATGAGTAACAGGTTTTAAAGAATCACCTTTAAGTATATTATAGCTTAGAATTAGCAAATACACAAAATGCTTTTAACTAGAATCCATGCTAATGGCCTGAGGACATTAATGAAATTCAAATTTTGAGTTTTATATTACAGGGTCGTCAAACAGACCTCAGACAATCTTACACTCTTTCTTTCTGGGAATTTGAATAGAGTTGGGGAACGTTGCATAAAAAAGGTACGTTGCCTATTTACATTTACGTAAAGTAAGTAAATTTAATGAAGCATTAAGCTTGTTGTTATTATTTTTATTATTAATAATAATTATTATTATTTTTGTTATTGCTAATTATTTTCTGTTTTCTGCATCATAAATAAATAAATAAATAAATAAATAAATAAATAAATAAATAAATAAGGGACAGGGGCAGCAAAGAATTGAAGTGTCAGTTGTTGTACTGGAAGAAATAATGCCTCTAATAATAATAGAATAATGCCTCTATATGAAGCTTTTCTTTTAAACAAGTTTTATTAGACATGAAACCAGAGAAAAATGGCAAAATGTAGTATTTTTTTGTTAAATTTATATTGCTTTTGGTTTGTAAAAGTTCAAATATTATTTTAATGGTTAAGTTTTGAGATTAAATTCAATAATAATAAAAAAGTTTTTCCAATATAATTCAGTTTCTGGACTCGACTGGACTTGACTCGGATTCAATTAAGAACTCGGACTTGAGTCCAACTTGGCTCCTTTTGGACTCGGACTCAGACTCGGTAGGTTACGGACTTGGTCAAAGGTGGATTCAAACCCAACACTAAATTTGAATGATGCAATTTTCTCTTCATGTAACTTGTGGACTATTCCAAATGTTTCATAGAATACAGTCGCAACCCAGTCGTGAAATCCCCATACATATTAGGAAAGTCTCACACTTGTTTCACCTCATGAGCTTATTACCAAACCCTCCATACAATAATATAGACTATCGATTAAGGTTGAGTAATGAATGGTGAGACTTCTAGTTTGTACCATGGCAGTAGTACACATCTTTTGTGGGGTATAACCAAACCAAACTTTACACTTTATTCACAATACTGAATACTTCATTTGAATCTTGTTAGTGTTTGATATTGAGAAAAAAGAGAGCGACAGACAGACAGGTCTGATGAATTGGCAGCACCAGTGACTGTCACTCCCTGTTAATGCGTATGACTTTTCTCCCACTGGACTCTGTGAATGTGCCTCTCAGTTACACCAGTTAGAGCGTTTTTATTCATCGTGCTGTCCCTGTCTTGAGAGTCGCATCATTTGATGTGCCTGCCAATCTCTGTACCACATGCTGTGCCCTTGTAATTTTACTTTGATTTGCAGACCAAATTGTGCTAAAAGACAATGTCCAGAAAAAAGAGCAAGAAACAAAATTTGCAATAAAGCCATTAATCAATGGAATGGTTTCATAGTAGATACTTGATCATGATAATTATTTTTATTTAAATTGCTTAGGATAAACACATTGCGTACAACACATTTTTATGCCAGACAGTCTGTCTGACATTTAGAAAGATGGATTTGTCTAGGCCTTCTTCTTCCAGCTGTCCTCTTTGCTTGAGAGGTGACTTAATTATTGTTGCTGATCTTTGTTAGTGTGAGTGAAATGATGGAGCAATCCAAGTTCAGCAGTTTTCATTCAGAGCTCTCTCTGATACATTCTTTCAACTTTATCAATGTTTCCCAGGCTGGTGGTTTATCCAACATCCTCCCATGCTGGCAGACATATAAAAGACATGACAAGTTATCCTCTGGTGAGAGCAAGCTGGTTTAGGTGCCTTAAACACATGTAGCATTGGAGTCAGGATGCTGAGGAGATAGCAGGATTTAGAATGCTTTGTGGGTCCACCTTGGCCTGCCACTGGCACATACTGCACTTACTGATAAGAGACTGCCAAAGCAAACCATTCATTTACATTACTCTCTTGTGTCCTACAAAAGCCTCTGGAGTCCTATGATGTGACGCATACACAAAACGTTCATATATTTTTTTTTGGACGAACATTTGAAAAAACGTTTTTCTCTCCCTGTTTAAATCTGTGTAGGCCATGAAAGGAAACAAACAGACTGCACATTCAGCCACAGCAAATTAATCATGAACTCCAAATCATTATAAAATGCTAGAGATATTACTTTGTTGAAAAGTTATTACTGAAAAACATATAACCAATCAGAGGATATTTTATTTATTTATTTATTTTTTGTAATTTTGTGAAATACATCACCCGTTATTCATGATACATTTGTGAGATGGAGCAGTGGAAGAAGCTGAGTTATAAAAATATCAAGTACATTAAGATTGTGTCCACATGCACATGCACAGCAACAATACTCAATTGGACTGTGGCATTCAAGAAATGATTGATTGGTATTAACAAGCCCAAAGCATGCCAAGAAAACATTCCCCACACAATTACACCACCTGATAAGTGAGTGTAAATCTGGGGGAAAACAACCACTTTAATATCATATCTACTGTCATCATGACTAGCATCTGTTACTGTGCTCAACTCTTATTAGAAATAACAACTCAGAATTACAAAAACCTTAAGATTTGAAATTACTAACCTGTTGTGTTCTTGCTAGTGAAACACCTGTTGTAATCTTGCTTGTGGAACTGGAGAGGTGCTTGAACACCATGTCACCGTGACCTGACATTTTCTAGAGTATTCAGTAAAAGAACAGACAGTGAGCCTGAGTGAGCACAAAAAAAAATCTATCACAAGCCTGGATTTGGGTTTTATGGTGTACTTTGTGCTCATGTTTTAAAGATAAAGTACATTTAACAGCCACAAGTCATAAAAATGCATGGGCAATGCACCCAATTATAGAATAAAATAACTATTACAAAATAAAGCTTTAAAGATGAATAAAAAATGTAACAATGTCCAGCATTGAAAAGACTGAACAAGAAAAAAATAAGAGTTGTTTATGCACTTCAGGTTAGACAAACACAGCAGTCCTGGAGTGTAAGAGAGTGTTCTATACACCTAATGCATATGAGATATCAGTAATTCAGCTCTGAACTCTGAGAGCAGTACAAGGAGAAGAGTCTTCAGATGTTCTAGTTGTTCCCCGCTGACAACGGGGATGAAATTATCCTCTTTGGAAAAAACCATGCTTTAGTTTTAAGACACTTTTGTTTATAGTCTGGTGAGTTCATGTCTATTTATCTTTAATCTCTCTCTCTCTCTCTCTCTCTCTCTCACACACACACACACACACCTGGATCTGGATTCATCAATTAGATTAAGACCTAACTCCTCAGGGGTTGTGCTTTATTAATGCTATGAAACACCAAACACAAAATGTTTTCAATTAAAATGAAGATGAATTGCAGAGTGCAGCTCCCTGTCGAGCTTCAGCAGGTGAATTATTGCCAGGCAGACAGACTATTAAGCACCAGCTCTCCCACAGTGCCTCGGCTCACTTTCCGCTCACTATCTCTCTGTTGCTTATTAATATACGTGAATAAAGATAAAAAGTGAAGCACGTGTTCAAATATCAAGTATGTGTCACATCAGATGGTCTTTTTTATGTTTTATCTAATTAGCACTTCATGGGTTCAGAACAATGATACATCATTCTTGTTGCTTATTCTCACAATGCTTATTTGTAGCTATCTAAGCAGAAAGATAACCTGAGTAAATACAAAATGCAGTTTTAAAATGATGATTTATCTTATTAAAGGAAAAGCAGTCCAAACCTGCCTGATCCTATGTGAAAAAGTAATTGCCCCCTTGCAAAATCATGAATGAACTGTGATCAACCACATTTTTAAGAAGCTGAGTTAAATTTCACTTGCCACACCCAGGCCATGATTGTTGCCAGATATGTTCGAATAAGGAAATCACTTAAATAGAACCTGTCTGATAAACTGACACATGCAGAAAGATCTCAAAAAGCAGCACATCATGCTGTGATCTAAAGAAACTCAAGAACAGATGACAAAGTAATATCACTCTAGAAAGGATTACAAAGGCTCTGGGAATCCAGAGAACCACACTCAGAACCACAAATGGAGAAAACTTGGAACAGTGGTGAATCTTCCCAGGAGTGGCAGGCATAACAAAATTACTCCAAGAGCTCTGTGACGACTCATCTAGGAGCTCATAAAAGATCCCAGAACAACATGAAAAGGACTGCAGTCTTCCCTTACCTCAGTTAAGATCAGTGTTTATGATTCAACAATAAGAAAGAGACTGGCCACAAATGTCATCCATGAGAGAGTTCCAAGGTGAAAGCCACTGCTAACACAAAGGCTCATCTCACATTTGCCCAAAACATCTTGATTATTAAGACTTAATATTGTGTGGACTGATGAGACAAAAGCTGATGTTTTTGGAAGGTGTGTGTGCCGTTAAATTATGCATGAATCTAACACAGCATTTCATAAAAAGAAGATCATCCCAACAGTCAAACATGCTGGTGGTGGTGTTGGTCTGGTGCTTCAGGATCTTGAAGACCTGCCATAACTGATGGATCCATGAACTTGTGATTTACCAGAAAATCCTGAAGGAGAATGTCCAGCCATCTGACATGACTTCAAGCTCAAGTGCACTTGAGTTATGCGGCAGGACAATGATCCAAAATTATCTGAAAGGCTAGGAAAAATAAACAAAATGAAGGTTTTGAAATGTCCACAGCGATGTGAAAGTCTCATTGCCGGTTATCACAAAGGCTTGATTGCAGTTGTTGCTGCCAAGAGTGGCAATTACTTTAGGGGTTTAGGGGCAATTACTTTTTTCACATGGGGGCAGGCAGTTTTGGACAGGTTAAATGAAATCATTTAAAAACTGCATTTTGTATTTACTCGTTTATCTTTGTGTAATATTAAAATTTGCTTTGATGACCTGAATCATTTAAGTG
>JAOTRN010000003.1:14177334-14191504 GCA_028566695.1 Bagroides melapterus | reverse complement strand
ACTACAGGCTGAAGCTATTTCAGGTTATTTACCTAACACTAAAACAACTATTTAAGTGGCACCAAACACAATAGGAAGGCAAACTAGAATTGCCTATGCGTGCTGTTATGAATTGGTTATATTTATGAATAGAACTAATGTAGGCATGTGCAACTGTGGCCACGCTACCTTATGTTTCATAAGACTAAATCATTGAGGATGAAATGATCTGCTGATGTTTCCAATTTGGCAATCTGAAGATAGAATCATGACTCACTTGCCAAATGAGGTGTTTTAATGAGCTGCTGTTTGAAGTGGATTTGTGCTGAACAGTGAAACAGAGCTGAAATAGATCCATGTTTCCATTCATGGAATAAAATACTTGGGACACGCCGTTAAAGAAAAAATCATCAACAGCGAGGTTAATTAGTGTAATTACAGTTAACACCATGAAGCTGAATATTTTCCAACAAATGCATGTGTTCACAATGTTTCATTCCTCATATACCACAGCAATAAATCAATGACCAAGTTTGAAAGGATAACATCTCATTTTATCCATTTACAGTTATGTTTAATGTGGTGGAATTTCAGGAAACGTGGACACCATATTCATTTCAGATTATGGTTATATGGGGCTCCCTTTATACAAGTCCTTTGCATTACTAAATGATAATCTATTTGAATAAGCGCAATAATATAAACCTCAGATGTGCCTTGAAGATGTCGCTAATGTCAGACCTGTGTTACAATAACTGAAATGAACCTTCTGACCAATCAGAATTGGTTTTATACAAACAGCACAATGAACAATGTTCATGTGGGCATAATGTTGACTTGGGATATCAAATGATCTATGGCAGATTCTAATATAAATTTGATGTACTCAATTAACTGAAAGCAAAATAAGCTGCACTAATAAACTAATTATGTAGCAGCAAAACAACGGATACATAGCAAGAGCCAGAAAAAAAACGGCAATCTGATTTTGTTATCCTTTCAGAGCCTTCCCTTGGATATCCACAGCACATTTATAAAACCAACAAACTCTATTGCTAAAGTAATAATTAACAGGTTGGGTGTTAAGATCTTTTGTTTTCCTGTTTCCTTTTTATTGCTCTTTTTCCAGAGACATTAAATAATATCTAGCTTTATTTTTTTACATTTTTTTTTTAATGTTTTTGCTGCCACTATGCGAGCTATTCAACATCATGTTAAACACTGTCTTGTGAATAGGATTGTTAAATTGAGGTTGGTTTTTTTTTGCTATATCACACAGCACAAGGCTAAGACATACATAAATAATGATAAATTAAAAACCAGATGATTATTTTGCCTCCTGTCATGGATGGAGACACTGAGCAATGACTGTTATATGAAGCATTGCTTATTATTGTCATTTAAGAACGAGAAGGAACAAATATTTTCTAAATAACAAACATGCATAACTCTATAAAGCTGGTTTAATAAAAAAAAATACTTTATTGCATTAATATTGCTACATTATGCAAATGAAGATGGCTAGTTAACCACCTAATGACATTTTTCTGTGAACTGCCTGCAATGCTAAAGAAGAGCCTTTCACGATCACATCTTGTCCTGTGAGTACGCCTCAGGCATGCAGCGCTCTTAATGAGGCTGTAGTTGAACATGCACTGGGGACAAATGGAGCAGCGCTGATATACATGCAGCTGAACAGACTGATAAAATTACAGGACAACCTGGCCTACATTACACAGCACACAGTCAAAGCCAAAGCTCTTTCACAAACAGAGATGATGTCTTAGGACTGCATCACGATCAACAAAGCACTACTGAACTATCAAGTAATAAGTACATAAAAAAAAAATCTTATTGCATTCCTGAGTCGGTAGCAAAAGTCTTCTGATGCAGTTGAGCTGCATTTGAATGCAGCATTTAACAAAGAATATACTTAGTAAAAATAGCAAGACCTTGTAATATATCAGTTACAATTGAGTCAAAACTCAGAACACTGCTGAATGATTCAGTGTCGTATGTGTCCTGAGACACCACAGCAAATTATAAAGTGGGAGATTTAAACTTATCTCAGTTAAACTAGCAAGCAATCAATTAGTAGTAATTGGATGGATTTGAAAATGAGGATGTTTCTGTCCACCTGTTGCAGTATAAACTACAAATACAGACATTTGGAGATTTTCTTGCCATGAATGAACCGCTAGACCGTAAAGTTACAGCAAAACACTGAAAGAGGGTTTAATTGGCTGACTACACCTATGATAGAATTAACAGGTATGTATAACTTTATATGTAAAGCTTTCAGAATCAATTAAGTGACAATTTAGAAACAATTATGTTTAGATTGGGCATGTTTATTGTTTAGACCTCATTAAAAAATAAAAAAAATTCTAGTGCTAAATATAGGTACATTTTGCATTTGCTAAGGTTTTCCAGCTCATATCACAGCTGTGGATTATTGAGTTGAGATGAGAAAGCAGATCACGGATAGATCACTGATCACTACTGTTTCCAAAGATCTATCAGTGATGAATCAATCAGTCTCACTGATCATCATTAGTCACAACAATTATTTACACTGGGTTCTTTCATTTGGTTCTTCTCTGATGTGCTGTGTGGTAAACATTTACTGTATTGTCACTATGTTGTATGTACTGCACTGAATATGTAACGTGTAATAACGTGAATGATGTAACGTGCTTTATGTTGTCCTGTGTCCCGAGATTCTACACTGTTTTGTAATGATCTCAAATGAACGATACGTTAAAATATATACGAGTAATATAGCGAAATGACAAACACACATGACTTCTTCATTCTTAATTTCAAATATCTCTTCTTAGCTACATTTACAAATAAAAGTGATTTATTAACCGAAACCATTTCTTTTGTCTTTTTCTCGAAAGCTTTGTATCTGTAAATATGTAAATAGTTTGTGATGTCGTGACAAAAGATGACTTATCACTGAGAAAAGAAACTATTTTCAGAAAAGTATCATTTTCCTTCAACACGATCTGATACGCAAATGTTCGTGACGATTCGTGGAATATACTAATTGTTCGTGACGTCATCTGGCGATTTCTAACGACTTTTGAACATAAATTTACTTTCCCTGAAATTAGCTGACTCGATCTACTACTCCATCTGCATATTGAAACCTTTTACCTTACCAGTAAAGTAAAAAATATATATATATCTGCGGAGCTGCACTGGCCAGGACACAACTGAACTTCCCAGAAAAACGAAAAGGTCAAGTTCACACTTGAATAATTAAAAGCTTTTAACCTAGCACTGCTAACTCGCTGTCCTAGTTGCTTTTCATTAAAAAAGCATTTCCGATTCCCCTTAAATGGCAAACATTGAAAGCCGATGTAATGTAGAGCAATTATAAATTTCAAACCTTCAAATAGCCAAGAAACTGATTTACAATTACAAAGCCACTGGTCAACGTGTAATAATTATAATAATTGACTGATGTAAATGAATATAACAGCTGACAGGAGCTCGCGAGTCAGCTGTGCTCAAACTGTAGCCAGCTTGTCTTCGCTAGATTAGCTCACAGGCTAGCAGGCTAAATCACAAATGGAACTAGGTGGTACCGATTGCCAGCTATGCTTGCTAGCGGATAGCCGATTCAGCTGCTCGGGCGCATGAATGTCAGTTAGCTGGCTGGACAACACGACACTTCCGTGTTCGTTAAGAAGATAGAGTTTTATATCTAATTCATTCGAGCTACGTGTTAGCGATGCGCTCATGTCGTTTACCAGGCTGAGAGCTCAGATTCTAACTTACATGGACCACATATTTGGACGTCGTTACAATTTGGGATTAATTTCTGTGTGCAACATTTACAAAAAATCTCGCTGTATTAGCATGTACAGGGAAAATCCTGTTTAAAGATTTACACCATACTAGCAATAGGAGAACGGTGCAATATCAGTAAACAGAGGAAGTTAGCAAGCTAGCGCAGGTAGCCGTCGCTAATAGGAACCGTTACGTTTAGCTGAATAGCTTTCTGTTATAGCTTAAAGCAAAACGACACGTCCTCACATCCCTTCCGACAATAGGAATGTATGTATTATAAATAATATCTAATATATTACCTCATCTTCCTTGTGATTCCTAATGCCACGTACTAAGTCCTGAAGGTTTTTATCGAACATCCGATCGATGCTCCCTTTAACGATCTTCAAAGCCATGGCTGCTGCTGATGCAAAGCCAAGCTTCCAGTCGCTCCTGTCCGGGGAGACCAAGCGGTGTTTTCCGAGCTGACAGGCCCGCTAGACAGTCTTTCATCCACCTGAGTATCGTCCTCACAGGAGAACACTATAGTCTGCTAATCCTTGCCCGAAGAAGGCGAGGCCAACTGGGTCCGTCCTCCTCCTGTAACTGCAAACTCACCGACTGGCAGCGGACCCGTCTAGGAAATGGCTGACAAAATGGCGCCCGGATCAGCTGACTGAGCACACTGCTGAATCCCAAATGAATACTTGTTCCCTACATAAGTGCACTACATAGATAATGGAATAATACCTTATTCAGTCTTAATGATGTACTTTCTACCCAGTAAGAAGGCGATCTGTAATTCGGTCTATATTTCGATTATTACAAGAAATTCTCTGGTTGGTATCATTATTACTTTTTGAACAATGATTAAATTTGATAAACGTCATATGTATGTGCCTCTTAAATATCAGATTTCATAGATAATATTTTTCTATTATATATATAAATATATAAACAAAGAAAAAAAAAACAATTATTAGGGCCACCATGCTGACGTTTATTTCCATGTCCATCAATGGTAAAAATGGTCTGACCAACTTACATTTGCACTAAAAACATCTATACACTCAAGACAAGCGTCAGACATAGAATTAATAATGAGAAGACTGGACAGCAGAACTGTGCCCCTTATCACTAAATCATACTTCATGTTGGTTAAAATTCAGGTGCACTACCGTATGAAAATAGTTCATTAACTCCTGGTGTATGGCTCAATTTACATAGGGTTTTGGTTAATGAAAAAAAATTATTTTTTTCTATTTTCTTTTTATATACAAAAAAAAAAAAAAAAAGAGAGAGAGAGAAATGGAGTCTGGTTAACAAAAGGTGGCCTACTAAGTACCAAACACACCGGTTTCACACATATCAGGGCCTGGACATTTCTTTTAAATATCAGCATTTTTAAATAACATCGACTCCATCACTACAACCAGACATTATTTAGCGCAGGATCATTGCCACATTGAACACAAACAAGGCTCTTGCTGACCTTGTTCTTATTGGGCATAACTTTTGTATAATTTTTATATACAACATCATAACAGGTGTTTAGAAATGGTGGACAAAACTGACACAAATGTAAGGAAAGAGTCAGAGCGTGTACATGTGTAAAAGAGCGATGTGGTCTCAAGTAAGGATAACGTCTTCACAAAGTACACAAATCAATGACCAAATTCTCAGTTCAGCTAAGAAAAGAGCAGTTCAGGTCTTTAGCTTTGTAGCGGAGTCTCTGTTTCTACTGTTGATGTGTGATCTGTTTCCTCCGTCATCTGCTCAGCAGGGCTGTCCTCTCCAGGCCTGAAATAAGGTACAGCCAGTTCCACTTAGTGATAAACACACAGGGATGCTGATCTATTAAATTCAAGCATTTTCAAGAATAATGTTCATGAGATTCCCTTAATGTAAGCAGACATTGAGCTGTTCAAGCCAATTACACATGTTTTGGCAGCCAACAATAACAGCTAATAAGCCATTGGTTAGAGCTAATGGAACACTAATGTGCATATTTCCTTAAGACAAAATGAAGAAATAAAACTATTTAGTGTTCATCACAAAAACAAATAAATTAAATAGTGTATGTTATGAGACTTGAGGAAAAAAGAAGGCATATGCTTGATGTGACTTTAAAGTACACAAAATATTAGTGTATTTCATTCTGAAAAAATAAACAGGTGATAAGACGGTACATTCCAGTAAGTTTATCTAGTAGGATATTCTGTGAATAAATTTACAGTAAGAAAAACATTATTTACCCCTCATTGTTTTGTGATTTGTGGTCACTTTCCTCCTCCTGTTCTGCATACTTTGGATCCTTAGATTCACTTTCAGACATGTCTTTTCTCTCAGCTTCTGACTCTCCATTCACTGGTTTGGAATCTTGTGTTTAAATGACATTAAAATACATCAGGTTAAATCCAAACAGAGCCTGAACAAGGGAAACAAGTTAAAAGCTAATAGTTTGCTTCCATGCACATTATAAGTCTTCTGTCTTTCAAATGAAGTATCACTTTCTCCTGGAACTTTAAAACAGAATTTATCATTTCATGATATAATAAAAAACAGAGTGCTTAATACCTAGGATAAATACTGTTTAAATTTTGACAAGCTGCAAAGCCATAATGTAGATGTTTGGGACCTGCAACGTTACAGAGCAAGGGACAAGTAGAAACCTGAAAAGAAATCAACAATCTATGTTCACAGCCAGTCACCATCAAAGATCACCTGTGCTCTGTGGTTCCGTTTTATTCTCCCCATCGCCTTTCTCCTGTAGTTTTGGTTTATTTATCTCCAACTTTCCAACAAACTGGAGCTTTAACTTGTTGTAGACCTCCGTAGCCTTTTCCATTACTGCACTGCTGGCCTTGTATCTGCGAATCTTTTGAAAAGAGACCGAGCTGAGTTTGCACTGGACATTTCAAACATTGCAGCTTACTACTCCATCTATATTTATGTACCAGTTAAATGACTGCCTCAGTAACACATTCTGTAACGATATACTAATACTGTCTAAAAAAAAAATCTTTTTGAGCTGAATTAAGAAAAGAATAAGAGGTGGTGTGTATATATAAATATGCTACGTGAGCAGGGTGCAAATCATATTCAGACAAACAGTACTGTTATAAAGGGAATGATGTAATGGAGTGTTATATTTTTCCTCCCACAATTCAGTGAAGAATAGGATTTGATACAAACATTGTTCTATATGGATCAAAATTCCTGTCATTTCAGACTACACTGCATTTATTATTTGATGCTAAATATTTTTAATATCATGTCATAATGCTCTATAATGATTCAATAAGATTTGCGAACAAGTAAAGCAGACCTTTTTGAGTGTAGTGATGACATCAGAGTGCTTTTGTAGTATCTGACTGGTGACTGGTACAGCGTTCAGCTCCTCTAAGGCCTGTAAACATTTCTCGATGTCCTGAAACAAAGACAAAAATATCAAAATTACTGATGGATAACAAACCACTGCCAATACTATTCCCAGTTCCAATAGGCCATTCTGTTTTATACTACAGCCTGTCAAAGTGTTGATAAAATTTCTATAACAGACATTCCAAGAATAGTACTGTCTGCAGGGTTACTATAGAAACATTAACCTATTAACAATTTATATAGGGTTCCACATAAGATTTTCATATGGGCCTGTTTATATAGCTTTTTTGGAAGGAGACTCCAGTGTATGTGCTTTGTTACAGTCAGGTAAATCTGCTTCATACACTAGAAAGTCTCTGCTGATAGTCGCTCTAAGTAATAACTTGTTTTGCAAATGTCGCATGAATATTTAACTATAAATGGATAAGACATTTGAACTGTCCTTCATTTAAAAAAAAATTTTAACTGTTTTTTTTTTTATTTGGTTAATAAAAAATAAAGAGCACTGACAAATTCCTGTAATAAACTCCTTTACATCACCTTATCACTGATTATTTTATATTACATATTTATAGTAAGAGTAAAGTCATGGAGTCATTCAAAAACAGTTGGAATTATTACAAGTATTAAACAAGTAACACAAACTTACAGGGTTGTCCACCTTCAGTGCAAACTTAATATCTGTGTGCAGCTTTTGGAGTTTCTCTTCTGGAGATGGCTCTAAAGTGGCACAACATGTTCAAAATCAAAGACTAGATAGAATACAGGCTCATTCACACACAATGATTTGGTGGTGAGAAAATGTACCTTTTTTCTTCTCTACCCTCTTCTCAGGTGGACGCTCAGGTCTTCGTTTTGGCTTCTCTGGCTTAGAACTTATTAAAAAAAAAAAAGGGCAGATCAGAAAGATTTAACTCAAACAGTAAAATTCAGTTCAGTAAGAAAATAAGACGGAAAAAAGGCAAATATTTGTCACAGCCATTCATGGTTTGGCACCAAGAAAGCACAACTGGCTGCACTCTCAGGGTGGGAAGGATGGCATGCCTTGACGAGAAAATGGGGCAAAATAAAAATAAAAAAACAAGCAAATATTTCCATTTCTTACCTTGCTCTGTGTTTCTCTTCAGATCGCTGCATCTTCTTCTCCTTCCTCTCTCTTTTCTCTATCTCTTTCTTTTGTCTGCCTTTATGGCCGTCTTGACGTTTAGCTGCCTTTTTCACCTGAGAAGGAAAATCAAGTAAGTGACAATTCTGTAACATCTCACAACCTGAAAACAGATTGTATCTTAAGCTTAACCCTGCCTCAGTGGGTGGTGGTGAATCAGAGTCAGAAGGCGCAGGGATAGGAGGTGGTGGTGGTTTCTTGGACTTCTTTAGAGGATGGTCATCTACGCCTTCGTCTGAACTGCTGCTGCTACTACTGCTGTCATTTTCTTTCCGTCCTTTGCCCTCTTTTTCCTTCTTCTTTTTCTCCTCCTCCTCTTTCTCTCGCTCCCTTAACCGGCGAAGCTCCTCTGCCTCCTCCTTCTTCCTGCGCTCCTCCAGCTCCCGTCGCCGCTGCTCATCTCGTTTCTTCCAGTCGCTGACCTGGTCTGAATCACTGTCACTTCAAAAAAAAAAAAAACAATTCAATCTGAACGGTCTCAGTTTTAAGTGTGGAAAAGTAGAGGCATGGTCAAGTGCTTCCTCCTTCCCAAACGTTCCAAATCACGACAAGGACAAAGCACTGCAGGTATATTTTAACCCAAATGGACATTTCATAAGATGGTCTGTCATTTTAGATATTTGGTTCCCAGGGTGTAGTTTTCTTCTGCTAATAACATGATTATAAACATGACTATAGATTATGAATATGAATATAGATACCACTGTGGATATTATGAACATATGGTTTGAATAGAAACAGAGTTTCTACAGAGTCTACATTCAACTCAAAAACACAAGTTTATTTATTCTGGGAAACATTTTTAATGAACAAGCCTTGCCTACCTGTCACTGCCTGAAGGTGAAGAAGGAGCTCTTTCTGGTGCTGGTTTAAGTTTCCTTGCACGTGCCTTCTGTGCTGGTTTTTCTGAAAACAAACATAGGCATGTACAAGTTAATATGCCATTGTACCTTTAGTCTCCATTAGATCTAGGAGAGGCTTTAGTTGGTTCTCCGGACATCAAAAATATCACTGAAACACTAACAAACCACTAACAGGTGCTGGTTCACCTTTCTTGCGTGCCTGTGAAGCTTTCCTGGGTGGAGGATCTGATTCAGACTCTGATTTGGATCCAGACTGAGATTCAGATCCTGAGACGGCCGGCCGTGGCTTCACATCCTCAGAATCACTCCTGTCCCGCTTATGATCAGACTGCGATCCTGAGTCTGACTCAGAATCTGAGGACGGTTTCTATAAAAGACACAAGAATACACGGTGAGAGCCACATCGATATGAAAATAACCATATTACCTGGTTCTGAATGTGATGGTTGTTGCATTCCCCACCTTTCTCCTGCCTCTGCCTGCAGGCTTCCTACCTCCCCGGCCACCCGACTCCTTCTGTGGAGTAAAATCCTGAGGAATACACAGATTATATAACAAGCTGTGAAGCTCAGTGCTAAAGTACAAAACAAATCACAGCTGTGAGGAAAACAGTGAAAAGTAAAGTAAGCCGGCTAAATACATTTTTAATCTGCAAATACTTTTTTAGTTGATGCCAACTATACACTCAAGGCTATGGTGGGAACATCCTTTTTTGTTTGATTCTCGTTTACAGAAGCTACTGAGGCTGGAGTTGAACACGGCAGAAAAAAGACGTGTGGTGTATAAATGGCTGCTAATGAAGCTAGAGTTTCATACATTCTTCTCTACAGAAATAAAATAGCCTAAAAACAGTGATATTTGCTGAATCGTTGATGGAGAGATTGAGGACTTAAGAATGACATTAACAAATGGATCAGTTTTAGTGCACAGAGATACCTGGTCGCTGTTTTTGCCAGAGTCTGATTCAGAGCTGGGGGATGGCTCTGGCTCAGAGGGAGAGACACTTTCTTCTTCATCTCGCTCGCTGGATGATGCTCGTCCTTTCTTTGCTGGCGGCCGCTGGAGAAACATAAACAAATAAACAAGTATCAAACAATGTGCCTCAAATGACATGTACAAGAACAAGTAATGTAAAGTCACTCAGCAAAGACTGAATATAACCACTAACACAACACTGTATCCCTTCATTTTCCTCAGATACGACTGAAGAAAATGTAAATATTTACAGCACTTTTGGGCAAAAAGCTGTGGTGCTGCAATATGGATTAGAAATAAAGTACACCATTGTATCCACACTCATTAAAGAAGTAAGATTTCAGGAAAACTTCAGACCGTGAACAAAGGTAGTACGTTAACGTTCAGCTACCTTAGATGCTGGAGCTTTCCGTTTCACTGCTCCTCTGCCTTGATCTTCACTTCCAGAGTCAGATTCCTCACTTCTGGATTCGGCTTTCCTTGGTACCACCACGTCTTCATCATCTTGTGCATCACTTCCTGCTGCAGCTTCGTTGTCCTCACTCTCAGATGAGCTGGCAGGCTAAGCATTCGAGCAGTTTGGTTAATTTATTAATTAAGAAAGATGTTTTGCTATGCTGAATATTATCGTCTTTGTGCTGTAACCTTTGAACAGGATCAAGTAAATTATTTCTAGAGTTGATATTTCTTGTTTTTGTAGACAAATGTGCCCCTTGAACTAGATTAGGCTGAGTAGGCTTGTTCAAAAAGATTGAAGAATTTTAATGAATATTAATTATGTATTCATATAAAAATTTAGCCTGCAATTATTTTTGCAATCTGCAAAACAGATTTAAATCACATTGCTCCAAGTACTGGTAGTCTGAGATGCAGTTAGAATAAAATAAATAATTCCTCAAAGACTGGGCTACTTACAGTTGGGGCAGTATATGACGCATGTGGATTGTTTTGTATTTCCCACAATCCTTCATTAAAACCTTTCCTTTTGTTTGGCTTTCCATACCGGTCCTGGTACTTCTCATAAGCGAAGAGGTCCTTTGGTGCAAGAAAGGCTCTGTATTGGAGGCAGAAAAAAATATATCTATATATATCAAAGGATCATGAAATGCACCGGTTGCATAAAGTATTAGCAAATCAATACAAATCACTACAAATTTTGTCAGTAAAAGTGTAATTCAGTTGTATTTGTAATACGCTTTACAGAAGATTTACAGAAATCAGGTGGTAGATTTAAATTTAAGTCCCTAATGTGCATGTCAGAGGAAAAACTCGGTGGTCCCAGAATCATAAAGGAACCCATCGTCTTCTGTATTACACTGGAGTGTGGAAATATAAATTGTTACACTTTTATATCTGTAAACTATAATGTCAAACAGTACTAAGCGATATCTAAATTCAGCAAGTGTCACACAACTAACACCAACACCGGCGTAGTTCATTATAGATTCCAAAGACTTGTACCAAAGAACTGCCATAATTGTAAAGATGCCATTTGATGCTAACACACATTTTAAACACACACTTTAAGGATAAGTAATATCCTTATAATCTTGCTAACCAGCGTCACCCAGAAAAGGATAGGTACCCTTCTGGGTCCTTGAATTTTTTTTTATACCACTCAAGTCTCCTTGGGAGTTTTTCCTTGCCACCATCAGTTCTGGCTCACAATCCATCATCAGTTTTCAGATTTCAGTGAAGCTGCTTTGTGACTGCTGTTCTTTACAATTTACCGTTATGTGACACCAGATGTGTGATGGAATAATGTCTTATGGGTCTGTGCATGAGAACAAGGGATTGTGAAACTGGTCAGAATTGACACTAATCCATCAATTCAATAAAGTATCAGAGGTGTAAATCGTATTTATGATAACAGAATAATATACACGACAAGAAAACATGTTCAAATGATCAGTTACTCCTGAGAGTCTGAGAACACTTACGTCTCATGAGTGCCAAAGAAAAAGATGGGGATTTTATTAGGTGGTGGTTTTACAGCCCCTTCAGCCACATCTTCAATCTGGAACAGACAGACAAAATATGTAGGGTATAACAATATAATGAAATATACACTCAGCATCTACGTTATTAGGAAGGCAGAACGGTGCAAAAAAAAAATAATCCAGTGAGCAGAAGCTTGCTGGTCATGGCTTGAGAAATGGAGCAAGAAGAAAGAGAAGAATGGTCAAATTTGATCAAGCTAAGACTACTTAGACTACGGTAAATCAATAAACAATCTTTATACCTTTTTCTGGTGAACAGAAAAGCATTTCAGAAAGCCCATCATTTCAAGTGAATGAACTACAGCATCACTACAAAGATCACATCAGGTTGTTCTTGCTTAGCTGTGTATTTCCACATCACACAGTGGTCCTAATCATAAGGAAGCAGCTACTGAATATAAATGAATGAATAAAAATTCATGGCAAATGGGGGGGAAGTTTTAAGAAGTGTAATAAGAATTTATTATTAAAAGATGCAAACCAAGTCAAGAGGTATTTCTAATTTTCATCAATGGTCTCTTGTTACGTGGCGTTAAAATGAAAGGCCACAGAAGTGTCTTGGAAACAGAGAACATATTATGAGTGAATTCTCCAGCTGATATTATTTATTTTGCCAAAACAAATAAATCAAGCAAGAAAAATGATGCATAAAAACAATTTTTAAATATAAAAAACGTTACATTCTCTCAAAGCACTGCGAAGCCTTAAATAAAGTTTCTTCTACTGCCTCGCCATCAGGCTTATTTGCATTGCAATCGATCAACCTTCTGGGTTTTTTTTTTATATACAGCTGAGCTAGCTAGTTGGCCTGTTACTTGTGTTTATCTACAGGAAGCATTGCTATCAGTACCTAACTATTCTACACAACGCGTTCATGCAGCGTAAAAAAATGCACATCCTACAGATACGGCCATAATTGGGGGGAAGTCTAGTTGGGGGTGTGTGCACCAAAAGAATGCTAACGCTATCCACAGAGTTCCCTCAGTTTAGCGTATACTTTCCCACCCGTATACTACAAGCTCCGCCTCTGGCGTCATGATTGGCTAACAGCGCTGTACACACCGGCCAATCAGCTAATAGTTTTCAGGAAGTAGCAAAGAGCGAATCCTCGCGCGAAAAGCGGGATACCACGAACCAATCGTAACCCAAGAGGCGGTGTGACTCGGAATACAGGTGGGCGCAAGACGTAAAAGCGCCCCAAAACCTAAAATGTCCACTTCGTTTGTGTTCGCTTACCCGAGCCGGCCAGTGTGGGTAGCCCTTCATTTTGGCGAAGACGAGATCCCCGGGTCGGAAATTGTGCGGCATTTCGTCGCTTCTTTATGCTCCGTGTTGGTGGTTTTTTAAGCTTAATCTATGGTGATGTTTGTATCTCCCTGTTGTAAACTCGTCTTCAACCTAACCATAGAAACCTCCACAGCGCGAGGTTAAGGCGGTTGGTTCCAATACCAGCTTCCGCTAACCGACAGCAACAGACGGATGTTCCGCCTACTTGATTGTATTGATTGGCAAGGTTGTCTGTCACTTTTGCTCTAAGCCTATCATATTTCACAGTGTGTATTCACCGTCAAAGAGCTTGGATTATTTTTCATTAATTGGAAACATTCAAGCGACGGAATTCAAGCGAAAGGATAAAAAGAAATGTTTATTTTTTCAGATGTCACTTACAGGATAAAATAGAGTAGTAGTAAAATAATGATAATAATAATAAGTCATTTGACAACGGAGAACAAATAATATATGCGTGGAGAATGAGCGTTGAACTCCTATTTAATTTCAGGACCATGAGCTGTAACACTCAATAATTTGGTTCAGAATTTCTTTAGTGGTTCAAAAGGTTATAAATGGTATACGGCTTTTCATATACTGGAATAATACAGGCATAATTACTTCTATAAACAATGGCCTCACAACAAATAATAAAAAAAAAATGAAAAGCTATGTCTTGGAGTAAAAATATCATCACAATTTATGAGCACTGTGCAGTATTATTATTATTCAGTCATAAAAACACTCATATTACA
>JAOTRN010000003.1:14162156-14177234 GCA_028566695.1 Bagroides melapterus | reverse complement strand
GGAGTAAAAATATCATCACAATTTATGAGCACTGTGCAGTATTATTATTATTCAGTCATAAAAACACTCATATTACAAGAGCAAAAGACTATCTATTCCAAAAGGGACATTGACTAATGTTAACAACTACTAAACATCATAGTAACAGGTTCATGCACAATTCTGTTTAGTGTGAAAATTTTGCATTTTACTAGATAATTTTTGTTCTTTAGTTCAGGGGTTCTCAAACGGTTTGCAGCCAGGGATCCCTTTAAATATAAAGTGTAAATGCCACAGTCAGAATCAGGTTTATTGGCTAAGTGTGTTTGGCACACACACAGAATTGTTTCTACCTGTTGGCCCGCAAAAGTACAGACATAAATAATGACACTATCCATTTAATTTATATAAAATGCTATACAGACTAAACGAAGACCACAATATAGTGTATCTGACAGGTCATCAATGTATATAGTGTGAGAATGCATAGTTGTGCAAATAACAGCAGTGTGCATCACATATGATGACCGTCTTCCTCATTACAGTTTAATTTTAACAACATATTTTTGCAAACAAGAGTTTTACAAATATATTTTAACTATTGGAAACATATATTTGTTATTTAAATGTGTACAAAATACTTTTCCTATTTATTGCAGTCATAGAGTTTTTGTATTCCCTTTCCAATGAGAGATCACATTAGCTGACATTATAAATTGACATCTTATTTTTTAATCAAATCAGTTGTATTTGTATAGCATTTTATCACTTTTAAAATTGTAAAGACTTTTCCTAGTTTGGCAGATAAAATAGTGGTTGTCATGTGATATAATGGATAATAATTTTACAATTTTATAATGGGTAATAATTTTACCCATTATAAAATTGTCAAATTATTACCCATTTCATGGTTTCATGGTCAATAAAGCAGAAATTTTTGTTTTAGCTTTTTTAGTAATATTTTACACATATAGCACTTTATGATTTTAGATTTACATTTACATCATTTTGCCAATATCTTGTGCCTGAGTGACTGATTTTTTGTGTACAACTGATCAGTTGAGGGAGGGTTAAGAGCCTTGCTCAAGGGCCCAGCAGTGACAGCTTGGTCGTGTTGGGATTTTAACATTTTAATCAGCAGTACAAGATTTAGTACAATTTAACCAGTGAACTACTCCTTCTGATGACAATAATAATAATAACTACTACTAGTAGTAGTAGTAGTAGTAGTAGTAGTAGTACTGTTGTGTAGTTCGACATCCCCGTCGCTAGGGGTCGCAAACACAGTAATGAAACCCATCCGGTTTATTTCCTGTCTGTAGTGTCGCTCCTTCTCCTGTTGATGTAAACAGATTACTTTGCTGGCTTTATATGTGCAGTCACATATTTCTTTTTCTATTTTAATATTGCCACACTAACAATGAAGAAATTTTTTGAAGACATTAAGAAGGATATAAAATTTAAATCAGCGGGACCTGGAAAGAAACTCACTGATGACACCAGGTACAAAGTGCTTTTAAGCTCCATATTACGTATTTGACAGCAAGTCGCTGTTTCAATGCTGCTAATGTAGCCTTAAATCCCAGATCTCTATGTACTCCACATTCATTAACAGATGATATAAAACCTTGTTTAGTGCCCCGAGTCTGTTCAACAGAGCTACTTGGGATTCATTCTTAGATCATCTGATATGCTAGCTACATTAATTAACATTACATTTTGATTTGTGTGCAAAAAGAATAAATAACGACCCTTTTTTCTTAGTTTCTTTCGTCGACAAGCCTGTATTTCCCCTAACTTATAAATAATTACGTTGATAGTTAATAGTTATGTTTTCTTTTTCACTGCCAATTACGAAACATATCCGTTATACAGTGGAAATATTGGTTCTCCTGATTTCAGTGGTAATTGTAGTTTAGAAATTCACTCAAATTAGTGTGTCATGCTACAGAGCAAGACGATGGCTTAACTGAATTATTTTGACGATAAATAGTCATGGTAAAAGACAATCTTTTAAATGTGGTGACATTGGACTCTTTTTTTTGTAACCGAACTTTGTTTACGGCCTAAATGAAATAAAATAAATAAATTGAGTGGATATTTCCGAATCTTATTCTGAAATATCCACTCTGAACATCTTTTAATATTTATAATTACAATGTGATCTTCAGTGTTACCCAGGATTTATATTATGATTAAATTGAGATATTTTTATTAGTGTAAACATTTATTTATCATCTATTTGCACATTACCCACAATGCCATTCTGCAACCTGCTGATAGTGGTGCAGTGAGATTTAGACCTTGCATTATCTAGCGGTGCAGTGGCGCTTTTTTTTATTATTGTTATTTTTGAGACTAGTTCTCTAACCTGTTCTTCTGCACACTCTCTTGTAGATCACTAATTAAACAAGCTAAACTTCTCACAGGAATAATAAAAATCCACCATCAGTAAACACATAAGCACCATAAGCACCATAATCACCAATACATCACAGACATTTCACCGTAAGCAAATTTCATGTATCTCACGGTGGAGTTTTCCTCTGAGGCATTGTTCAGTCCCACCTGGGCAATCTAAATTTATTTTTAGTACAACCCATTATTCCAAATCTGATCAAATTTCTAATGTCTTTTTAGCGGCAAGGCTCCAGTTGGGCAAACGGTCAACCAGTCTAAGTCTCGTGCTGCCCCTAATGAGAGCACACAGAGAGCTGGAGCTGCAGCTCTGGCCAGAATTGAGCAGCAACACAAACCTCGACCACACACATCACAGGACGCCATCAGAAACCAGGGTGAGCTACTTTTCAGCTACTCTTTTAAACAATCACTGCTAAAGGGCAGTTTCTTTACTTTGAAATAATATTTAAGCCTCGTAAAAATTTTGTTAAAAAAAGCTACAGTAGGAAAAGAAAGGTAATGTTTTAAAGTCAAGTTATATTTCTCTTTGGCTGAGGGTCTTTCCCAGCTCTCAACACACCTGATTCAACTAGTTGTCTAGTTAACAGCCATTCATTATTGAGTTGTACGTATATGCACAACATTGGATACATCCAGAACAAGGTTGGGAACCGAACATAACCTCAAGATGATGAAAGATGAAGCATTGAGCTTATCAAATAAAAATCTATTGTATATAAATATATATCTGTATTTCTAATTGTGCATGTCAGATCATCATGTAAGACAATAACACAGGGTTGTAAGAGAAGAACACTGTGTGAACCGGGACTAGATTTGAAACAAATGACCAAAATGCCTGGGGAAAATGCATAATACATAATTTAGCACATTTTTAAATACTGGTGACTTTATCGGTGAGCCGATTTACTGTAAATCATTATATGATCACCTTCCATGGAAAACAGCTCCCATGTTCATTAGGCAGCATTCAGTCCTTTTTTGATAGTCATTTTGTGTTGATGGAAAAAGTGGCTCATGTAATGTACACACTGTAAACATAACCATTTTGTCAATAGAGCTCAGGAGGCAAAAGGGCAGTAAATTAGTGTTCAAGTTCAGTCCAAAGGTGTTCAGTAGGGTGGAGGTCAGGCCATTGGTGTTATTCTTTAGCAGCCCATGCCTTAAGATTAAATAAGTGAATGCGACTTTTTTTTCAGTGAAGAGGGAACTTGAGGCAGAGGCTGCAGCTACAGCAGTGGAAAATAAAAGCACAGACGTGGAGGCAAGAAGCAATTTATTATACCTGAAAGTCCTGAGGTACTTAGTTATTTGGTTTTATTATAAGATTGCTTGTGACTTATGGCTTTTCCAGGGTTCTCATGTTCCAGAGAATGAGGCTGCATGTTTTTCTGTGTCTGGAGTGTACTTCATCTGCCCTCTGACTGGGGAAACATTAAAGAAGAGTGAGAGAGAGACACACATCAAGGAGGCCATCCTTCTGGTAGGTTTATCTACACAAACATCAGTATTACCTCATGTACTGGTCTGATGTCTTCTATTGGAAACTTTCAACTGTTTCTTTTTGCAGAAATTCTCTGAAAATCCAGTGGAGGCTTCTGTTATGATGATTCACACTTTTAACAAAGACAGAGAGAAAGTGAAGTGTGCCGTCGATATCATCAGCAAGTCAGTACCCTAGGGTGTTGTGCTTCTTTTCATATTATGTGAAAAGCCTGTATCTCATGATTCATTTCTCAATCTATCATTGCAGGTACATCGATAATATCTGTAAGAATCCAACAGAAGAGAAGTACAGGAAGATTAAAGTCAGCAACAAAGTCTTCCAGGTGAGCAGGAGGCAAAAAAAAAAGGTTCACAAAGCTTTTCATTCAGTTTATTCTTTATATTATTTTCCTTTATCAGGAGAAGGTGAGTGTGATCGACGGGAGTAGGGAGTTCTTGCAAGCTCTGGGGTTTGAGAGCTCTATGTTACCAGTGGATGGGCAAGGTGAGCCAATATAAACATCACGTAGGTGTAATTTATACCCCATTTGGCACTGGCCAACTCCTACCCACTCCTTCCTCATTCTTTGTCCAAGTTTTTTCTGGAGGAGAGTTGGTAATGTTCAGGGCAAGACGGGATGTCAGAAGAGGCTATTACTAGCACTTCTCTACTGAAACATGGATGTGTGAAACAAGTCAGCCATTCAAGTGACATAAGAAGGGAAAAAAAAAACAAAAAAACAACACACTTAAGTTCTAATTGGACCCGTGTCATTTTAGTGAAATATCAGATACAGGAAGACTCTAATGTGAATGTGTTAGTAATGTGTAGTGCAGAAGTAATTTATTAACTGTAATTGTACATTTTAGCCTACAGTTTTGGAAATGTACACTGTTTGATATGAATAACATTCTGGTTACAATTACAGGGTAGAATTCCAAATAGAATGCCCCACTGTCACCAAATTAAAATTCCACCCTAACTGGTCTTTACCGTTCTAAAGGTTCCTTTGCTCAGGTTGAATTTGTCTATTTAAATAAGACTATATAATAGCTTGTAATAATAGTAACATCTATGCATGCTTCTCTCCAGAGAAGACAGAAGATTTCTTGGTGTTAGCTGAGCAGGATGCTGCAGCTCTGGAGGAGTTGAAGGTAAAGAAGGAGCAGCTGCAGAACGGAGAACCCATCCGAGCCAAGCTGGACCGCCAGGGAAAAGCATTCAGACCATCACAGCATGCAACACGCTTTGAGCTGCCACCAGACTTTTACAACCTAACTGCAGAGGAGCTGAAACGAGAGCAGCAGCTTAAGTATGAAAAGGAGCCTTTTTCTCTTAAACACAGATTTTAGTACTTGTGAATGAAGAATGATTCATTAATCGCTGTAGTAAGTTGTGTAAATAGTTGTTTTAATTTGCCTGCCAGTGACTGTCAGAACCTGTTCTGTATTTCAGAAGCGATTTAGTTGAAAGGAGCGCCATGCTGCGAACAAAAGCCATGCGAGAAAAAGACGAGCAAAGGGAGAGAAGGAAGTATAACTATGCCCTAATAAGAGTTCGGTTACCGGACGGAAACATACTACAGGGTATGCAGTCTTGTGTTTACCAGCCAAAATCAAAAATGTACTTTTTAATTCCACCAGTTCACTGCATTTAAATGTACCTAGAACACATTTGGCATGACAAAGAATTGGGTTTTTAGTAAAAAGTGTTCATTTTTGGAGACTTTTGTGACGCCTTGTAGAATATTAATCAATACCTTCTGACAAATCAGAAGAGAACATTCAACAGCTATATAATAGACTTCAGCATTTAGTCCACTAACACTAAATACACTAAAGTAAATGTTATCTTCCACATTTGCCTTAATTGATCAACTATAGTTGGGGATATTTTTCACTTTTTAGTGTTTCTAATTTCAGTTTTGTACATAGGGAACTATTATGGTTTTTAATTTTTTTAATCATATGCACACAGGCACTTTCTGGGCATGGGACAAGGTAGCAGCTTTGTACCAATTTGTCCGTGACTCCCTGGAGAACGGCTGGCAACCATTTGAGCTTGTTGCACCAGGAAGCCAAAAACTAAAGGATGACGAGGAATTGGCACTAAATGAATGCAACCTTGTGTGTTATTGCTAAGAAATCACTTATTTCAAACAATTATTGTGTATATGATTTCAGAAAATTGTGGAATATCAATCATTTTTGATGGATTTTTGACTTCCATTTTAGGTCCCTGCAGCTCTGCTGACCTTCTCCTGGGACACTGCAGTCCAAGCAGACATTGCCGCAGCTGGAGGACAGAGTAGCTCTGTGCTGAAGCCAGAACTGCTAAAGAATTTGCAGACCTTGAGCTGAACAACTGCTGCCCCACTGTCCTCTGCTCGGCCCTGCCTGGGCCTCCTGTAATCCCTCTGCTGTTATAGCGGTTGTTTTTTCCTGATGGAGTTCACACCATCCTGCGTTCAGTGATCAGGATGCAGATAGTATTAAAGGATAAGAAACATTCACAAGATTTGTGTTTAGTCCGTACTGAAACAGCTGTGGCTCATTCAGGTCAGGAGCGCTAACAACATAACGTTCTTCTTTTCCTACTGACAAGATCGTTTGAGAAGGATTTGCGATCAGAGTAGTGTTCAATGTTGTATCTGTGTCTAAAGAATGAAAATTTCTATTGCACTGTGATACTGTCCGTTGCAACCTATATTTTACAAGAGATTATATTTACTGTCTACTTTCTTAGAAACATGTACAACTACACATTCAAGCAGCATCTCACCATGCACAAAACATCAAACCTTGAGGTGGATGGGATACAACTGTAAAGGACCTCATAGGTTTCCACTCCTGCACGCCAAGAACAAGAATCTGAGGCTATTATGTAACTAGGCTAATCAGAACTTGGCTGAATGTTGGGGGGGGAAAGTATAGCAACCTTTTTCCGTTATCAGCTGTCCAGTTTTGGCAAGTCTGTACCCATATTCGATTGGTGTGAAAATCCCATTCAGGTACCAATAGTCACTTTACACTCACAGAAATCACACTTTCTTTCTTAGGATGTTTAAAGTGAACTTTAAATAATGAAGCACTGTACCTGCATGATTTTGTGAGCTGCTGTCACATGATTGGCTGATTAGATAACTGCCTGAATGTAATAGGGGTTCCTATTAAAGATCATTGAGTGTTTATTAAGCTTTACTATTTGTAATTAATTATTCAAATGAAACAGATTTACATTTCCTGCATTTTTCAGGTTACTTAAAAAAAAAAAAAATACAATAAAAGCTACAGCCTCCCTATTTTGACAAACAAAAATAACAAATGTGCTTGACTTCATTTTTAAATTGTCTAACAAGCCCTCCAAGTAAACATTCCCTTATGTTCAATTTCAAATTTAAAAGGAAGAGATTTCATATTTAAAAAGAAGGAACAAAATGTTAGCATTTTTGTGTTCTAAACTCTTTGCAGAAAACAGGACAACAGCCTACCTCCTCACAAAACAAAAAACATTAACATACGACATGTAATGTGCTTGTATAGGTAGCCAGTATATTAATCAATCCCTCAAAGGCGATTCCCAACAACAATATGGAATGTGTCTAGTTTTGTTTCCGTTACAAGACAATAACAATGCAATGGATAGAACAACCAATTTTTCGTGTGCTATAAATCATTGTTCTGTGTTTGCCTAATAAAATCTGCTGAAATAAAGTTTAAGGAAGCATTGTCACAATGTCACTTCATGAATAATGTATTTATATCAAAGCAATGAACTCCACTGTACTCATTACTGCAGTTTTAACTTCAGTATAACCCCATATTACATCAGCTTATGCTTAAATATTTTTAAATAATGCTTTATTTAAACAGTTATTGTAAGACACCCGTCACAACAGCAAATAGATGTAGTTATTTTGGAGATTCAGAATCAAAACATTGACATGGTGATTAACCTAATGTATTCTCACCCCCTCCCCTCCAGTTTTTGGGACCTCTAAACCATTATTAAATGTTACACATTGTAGAGGTCTTCAATATCATTTACATTGTGTATAGCAGCTTAGAGGAGAAAACAGCATGTATTGGGTCTTTTTTCCTTTTTCCACAGAAATGCTGCCAGCCAGGCAGACACCAAGATGTGGAAATGACTAGTAAAGACATAAAAGTGCGATACATTTTTCAAAAAACATTAATTTTAATGAAATAAACCAGTTCAAGTATTCTGGGGGAAAACATATATATTTATATATAGACTGTATGCGTTTCTTAAAACGGGGCATTTGCACTGAGTTGTGAGTCCAGAATCATCTGCTGAGGTGTTGGGCCAGTGTGGACCATCAGAACCTAGTCAGTTTATACACAACCACCATTAAACAGATAGCTGCTTCTTGATGAAAAAGGCCTTGTGAGAGCTGATTCTTGTCCAGACTCTTACAGTGAACTAGTAGGCAGCTCATTTAACAAATAGCATGACTGCTAATTTGAAAGGCCTTTAATACTGTGCATTACCTGTAACTGTAGCCTAGGTTTGTAGCCCCCCATACACACAGTTAAAACAGACACTGTACAGAATGGACATCTCAGGCAGTAGCTGGTGTAGGGCAGGGAAGAGAGAGAAGTGTGTCCATCGCCTCTGTAGTCTTGGTTTCTGTTCTGGGAATTTGGCTGTTCTGTTCAGATCCTGAATTAAGAAGAAAGAAAGACCGTCAGTGATCAGCTACCCTTTAGTGTAGAGGACCTCCCATTTTTTTTTAACTCATGTATTTGGTACTCATTCTTCATTAAGATAGGAAAAGAATGTATTGTTTAATTTAAATAAATAAATAAATAAATAAATTTGGCCTACTGCCTGAGCTATGCAGGCAATGACAAGAACATTAATTGGCAATTACTTAACATTAACATAAGCAATCATGGAGTCAGTATTATATAAATTAAGCATTTGCTGGTTTATCAAATCATTCAATAATATGCTGATTATTAGCCATGAAGCAACCCTATACAATTATCAGATTTCCAATTAAAAACTGATGTTATTTATTCTCTAGGCCTTTGATAAAAGTAGACATGTTAAGTTTTCATTAAATACAGCAAAGATATGTAGTTGAAGGTTTGCACTTACCGGCTTGCTCACACAAAATAACGCAGTCATCATCATCTTCATCCTCAGTGTCTGCCTGAAAGCCATCAGTTTCGATTGCTTCAGCCTACAAGGTACACAGAAAGCTTCAGTTTAGAAGCTATCCTCAGATGTGTTTTCACATATTTAAAAATGTGAAGCATTTTATTTGTTCATTGACTAATGTATTATAAATACCATTGTGTACTACTATACCTAATAATAAATATAATAACATATTAATATAATAATAATATAATAACAAATTAATAATAAAAGACTCCACCTGCTCAGGTTCTCCACATTTCTTCATGTACTTTGTAATGGACTGGTTACTGCCACTCTTCCTCTTGTTGGAGGGAGTGGTGGAGGTGGAATGTAATGCAGTGGGAGAGGAACCTTGTGACCCCAAGGTGGAATCATCACGGGCTGTGTGCGCTCCAGAGGTGATATAGGTCCATTGACAGGGGACTGGTAAGGCCTCTTGGCCGAAACGAGTCAGGACATCTGGGTGAACATACCAGCAGCACCTCCTGTAAGTCGATCGCTTTTCATATACAGCATTTTCCTTCATGAGACGCTTGACTTGAATCCTAAGTGAACAGTACACAGGAGCAATGTAAAAAACTAAAAGCCATTTTAAAAATAAAAAAAAAATAAAAAAATCTAAAACATGACTAGCATAACGAAACATTTTTCTTATTTTTTTTTTTTTTAGGAAAAGTATAAATAATAGCATTACAATTTGTAGGACATCATGATCCAAAGAATCACTAAGCACTACCTTTAAAGTAGTGATTGTAAGAGAGACCACAAGATTGACATCGGTCATAGCCTTAAATATTATATGACCATATATGACATATATAAATATAAATACACACACACACACACACAGATATATATATATATATATATATACATACACACACATACATAACTAGTTGAAAATTCCAAAATAAAAAGACTAATATTTATAGTGAACATATGCAAAATTCCACAGCAGTGTAGTGCGACTCACCTGGGGGGTACAGTGTCTGCAGAGTTCTGTGGGCTGCCAGCTGGTGAGAGCTTTTGCTGGCGACAGAACTCCTGGAACTCGGAGATGATCACCTTACTGCTGTTCACATTGCCATGCAGCAAAGGCAACAGCTGAGAGAGCCCTGAGATACAAAAACAGAAACAAAATTCCATGAACAGCTGAAATAAAGAGTTTTCAAATGAATAAATCAGTACTTAATGCACACAAATCATTTATTATAATAACAATAAAAGCTATTCAAATAAAATTAATCTTTATAGTCTTGGGAAAGGTAAAATTGCAGATCATTTTCTCCATTCTTTAATACAATGTAAAATGAACTGTTAATGTATTAATCACATTCATTTGAATTAATAACTGTCTAGTTTAAGTTTTTTTTCTTTTTAGTGATACAGTTGCACGTCACAATTAACAGGTTAATTTGATTCACTTTAAACCATCAAAAACACTATTTTTTAAATATACAGCCATTTATTTATATACACCCACTGCGAAGGTATAGGTTACTAAAATCCACTATGCTTTTAAATTATAGGAAAGACAACTGCCCTGTTTAATGGGTTATTTGATTTTATGGCTACTGTAGAGTGGAAATTAAAATTGAGAGAATCAGTAGAGTAGAAAAGGGGGAGGTTAAAAAATGAAAAACATTTGGTTCAGCGCACAGAGCTTTGATTACAATTACAACTCAAGTAGACACACTCACAGTGGTCCTTTCTCTGTTGGCGTGAAGCATTTTCTTCAGGTGTGTTGGGCTCCTCACTGTTCAGAGGCTCGATCATGCAGACCGCGTAGGGCTGCAGCATGTCTAACAGAGGATCCTCTCCTTCCCACATGCAGCCCTTCACCACTGCCTCCAGCACTTTCAGCTTACTCTTAGCCATCAGCTCATCCCACTCACGAGCCTTCAGTTTCTGACGCACCTTCTGCTTCTCAGGGTCACCACCCTCCTACACACAAAAACATAATACAGGATGCTTCTCTGGCAAAATGATTTTTCCATACACATACAAGAATGACAGTTTTCTGCCCACATATTTTTTTTGTATATTTTTTCCCCTCCAACCCCCCCACACACAGTAAACATGTGCCAGTAAGTTTATTCTACTGTTCTCTAGTTTATCCAAGTGGTTGGATGTGTGCAACAGCAAAGGTGGCTAATTCAAAAATTTAAACCTGCTGCATGTAGACTCAGTTGCTTCACCATCACCTATTCACATGAAATATTCTGCATACAGCATGACAGTGTTGCATTTGTGTGTGGTGGTGTACCTCATCCTCAAGTGCACCTTCTCCATCTGAAAGATATCCATGGGGTACAAAGAAGCCATCATCTTCATCGTCATCATCACCTTCATCATCATCATCCTGTCAAAAAAAATAAACAGAAGGTTGCTTTAGCATCCATCCTTTTTATCTATTTAGTTAGTAAATATAATGATAAAGTTTGTTAAACAAGTGAGATCGTCATTTCTCAAGCTTGTATCTTATCTGACACCACAGTAGGCAGTTGAGCAATATGGCTACAAGCTAAATTACAGAGTTCACACTGTAGCTGATATTCAATTTTAGATATTTGTTTGTCAGTAACATAGCAGACAAAGAGAGACAGCAACTCAAGTTTTTTATTTAGATATTCAAAAATTAAAATAGGTCTATAGTTCACAGCACTGTTAATATGTCAATATGTACAGAAAACTAGATTCTGAACTGCTATACTTACAAAACTGAACATCTTAATTTAAAACTCTCATGGCTTTGCACTCTTGTAACAAATTACTAATTACAAATAATAATAAAAAAGAAAAAGCATCCCTCACCCCTTCGCTGTGTGACAGGGACTCTCCTGGCTCCTCCTCTTCCCATTCCTCATCACTGTCAACGTCATAGTCAAGCAGATCCTAACACAAATTTTAAGTACAACCAACTTTAATTTATTCTCTACATTGAAATATACGTTACAGCAGAGTCCTAGTATAGATCCGATTTTGGATAACGAATATTAAAATCCAGAGGTTTTCACCTTGTCTAGCTTGAAAGGGCAGCGAGGTGATATGTGTGTACTTTTTTTGCTCCATGTGCCCCAGTAAGCAGGACGATAATTTTCACGAAATTGAAGAAGCTTCATGCGCCCATAACGTTTGTGGTCAGGAACACCTTCTGTTTTTGGGCCACCATCATCAACCACCACACAGTCTCTGTTCAGAAACCAAAGTAAGGTTTTCATTTGCTATTCAAAGAATAGTAACTGGGAAGTTGCAGGATTCAAAATCACAGACTGAATACACAAATCTGAGACATGTCGAGAAAACTCATTTTTGCAGCATCAAGTGTGTGATAATATTGTTGCACCCCAACCAACCATACTTTTATTTTCCAACATTCAGTAGTTCATGTATGTGGACTAACCTCAGTATGTCTGCGAGTTTAGGTTTGGTTGGTCCAGACTTTCGGGGTTTACGTGTTATCCAGTCATTTAAGCAGTCAATGGTGGCATCTGGTTCTGTCAGGTATCGATCTAGTGTTTCTAGAACTGCCTCTTCACACTGTACCCGAGTAAGCGGTGCTAATGCCATATGGTCTTTGATTTCAAATGGTGCAAACTTCCCACAGACTGATGCCAGAGTCTGAAACACAATGACATTTAAGAGATACAGAAAATATTTGGATTTTATGTTACACAGTTTTAATAAAAAAAAAAATTTAAAAAATATTTACAGTAATAAAAAATATTTAGAATTATTTATAAATGCCACAATATGCAAGTCCATAAAATGTGATTGTGCATTTTACCTTTGGTGCTAACTGGGGCTTGGGCTTCTGCAGGAATCGAGTGATCTCAGCCTTTTCTGCTTTGATTCTCTGAAAAGAGGTTAAGGAAAGACAGAGACTGAATTGCATGTAAAGAATTAATCATGATATTAACAAACAGGTTGAGGCTTACCTTGAGTTTCTTTTAGCTCTTACTAAACCAGATTAATAAAAACATCTGTCCTAATAATTATAATAATAATAAAAAAAAAAAATCACCTCTTTCTCTTCCTTCAACCGTTTTTCCTCTTCTTTCTTTCTCTTCTCTTCAAGCTTAGCCCTAAATAAATCACACCAATAATAAACCAAATGTTTTCTGTAGTGTAAAGATAAATAAATCAAGAACACATTCTAAACTAGACTTACTCAATCTTTACTTTACGCTGCTCTTCCTTTGCTTGCTGTCTCTCTGCTTTTTCTTTGTCATGTTTTTCCCTTTTCTCTCGCCGTTCCTTTTCCTCCTTCTCTCTCTTCTCTTGTTTTTCTTTTTTCATGTCCTCTTTCAGTCTCCGTGCTTCCTCCTTCTTCTTCTCTTTGGCAGCTCTGGCCTCCTGTTTCTGCCGCTCTTTCTCCTCTCGCTGTCGCTGCTTCTCATCCAGTTCTTGAGCAGTCTGTGATGTGTAGTAAAACATCTTAAAAGAAGGGTAACTAAACTGCTTTTTCACCTGCCGCCCTTTAAAGATATACTTTAAAACATCACAGACAAAGTTTCACCTTAAGTGAGCGTCTTTTTAATTGTTTCTGCCCAGTGTTCATTCTTGGCACCTAAAAAAGAAATACAATTTTAAAAATGCATTTATTCATGGAGCTGGATTGTTGTTTGAGTGACTGTCTGGCATTTTTAAGAGTATTCCAATAATGCAAATTATAAATATAAAGTTCCTGAAGCACATGTGAATTGCTTGGACCAAGTTATTTTTGGGAGTTTTGACATTGCCAATATTGTAAGGGTTTTGTCATTAAGCCATCTTAAGTGAGAATAGGGAATAGGCATTAGACAGAAGAAAAAAAAACTCCATCATTTTTCTACTCACTGATGCGGGAGTGGTTGGTGTGCTTTTGCTAGGCTCTGGTGAACTCTCGACCAGTGATACAGAGCTGGTAGACAGCAGAGATACATTCTCCTGATTCTCTTCAGTCTCTTGCTGCTGGTTCTGATTCTCTTCACTGTCAGACTCCAGAGTGCTATCGAGCTGGGGGAATGCAACACTTTCCTCAGCCTCATCAGTTTCCATAGTTTCATCTGATGACAGGAGAACGGCTGTTTCTGTCTCTTTAGTCTCTGTGTCATTTTGGGTATTATTTTCAGTTTTGTCTGAAGGATGACACAATGCATCCGCAGGAACAGAAGGCTGTTTATTGACATCAGTGGAGTTTGAGTCCTCTGTTAGATCAATAACAGTAGCAGAACTACCTGGGGGACACTTGGTACGCCTCATAAAACCATCAAGGGGCCCACGGCCATTTTTCAGAGCGGGCCTTGGTTGCAGGGGTGCAGAGGTAGCATCAACTTCATTCTCCCCATCAGAGGCATTGGGTTCATGGGTAGGAGGAGCTGAAGATGCGGTTCTGGTTCTTTTGGTCTGCCCGGTTTCCTTGGGTTCTGGATTAAGTCTTTTAAATGGAAGGCGTGCTGGAATATGGTAGAATACATTGAAATCAGAAAACTCTTAACTGAATGCTGTTACAGATTTTGTCAGTGAATAGCCAACCTGTGATATAGGGGTTTGTTATACAATATGATATTGTAAAAAGAAAAAAACAAACAAATTAACTCTTTTATAATACTGTTGCTCCATCATCCTGAAATGACATTTATTTTTCCAGTTAGAGAATACATTTAATCTTTCATCTGAGGCGGTACAAATATAAAAGTAAATCAATAATAGATCCTCAATGTAAAGTAAAAGTAAAGAAAACAATATGGTTACAATTAAGACAATCTTACAATTGAACACAAGTAGTCACTGTTTAATAGCTTAAAAATCCACATTGTGTGCAATTACAATTAATGCCAGTTAAAAGACTGAATCAGATTTTATAATTACTTTTAACCACTATTAAGATGAATGATGTTTAAGTGCCAAATCAAATTATTTATAATCCAAGTGAAACATATTTCATTGTGTTAAAGTTATGTTTGAGTCACAGAGCTTGAAGTCTTGAAATTTGAACCAAAATAAAATGAGATCAGCGTTTACATTATCTGTTGGTGGAT
>JAOTRN010000003.1:14137797-14160520 GCA_028566695.1 Bagroides melapterus | reverse complement strand
AAAATTAGTTAGTACTGACTAACTATTGCCTGGTTGTGATCAGTGAACTTCAGAAGTACTGAATTAAATCCTTAAGAGTTTAAATACCTTGAACGAGTTTCTTGTTGGCAGTGCTGGCTTTGTTCACGCAATCCATACCTGTGTTATGGGGAGGGGAAAAAAATAAAGAAAGAGGAAAAAAAAAAAGACATTTTCACTGAGAAGTCTTAGTATTGCTTCAAACCTCCAGAAACGGTAATGCTCCATGTCAAAAGTCGATCACAAATCAGTCACAAATTGAACTTACAAAAGATCCGTGCTTGATTATAAGCAGTAAGAAATAAACTAGTCTTGTTCTGTACCGAGCCATAGTTTGAACAAAGAAGTGATCTAAGGAGCTCTGCTCCAGCCGGTGACACAAACAGCTAGCCGGGTCAAAACACATTTTACGGCTTCACTGTAGCTTTAGCTACTTCAAGAACTGGTATTCAAAAATTACTCTTTACTCCCGTTCTGTGTACTACACAACATATAACCAAACGAATTTAACAACTCCACAATACGATGACAGAAAGAGCTCAAATTATCGTTAATAATAAAATGTTTGTTTTTATTCTCCCGCCATTCAGTAAAGCCGTAGCCAGCGCTCTAATTTCGGGCCTGCGGTCTAACTACCGCCGCATTCAACAAAGGCAAAATAAGACAAAATCACTAAGAGTTGATAACAACTATTCACTAAATACATTGTGTTGAAGTGTTATTTATCTGCTAGTCCGAAAGACGGGTCGCTGTGTGGTTGTTAATCTACTAAGTTAGCTAAAAGCTAACAGCTTTTTACAAAGTTTAAGAAGAGCAGAGGGCTGATTCAAACCAAACAGAGCTAAAGCTATTAAAGAAAGCTAGCTTTCTAGACTAGCAATTCTGCGAGTAGCTAAATGTCAAGGTAGCCAACTTGCCTAGATTTAACCAACAATCATCAAAATAACAAATAACACAAAATATATAGACATGTCAGTAAATAACTCCCACTCGGACCTCTTCGGGGAGTGCAGGCTAAAGGCCCGGCCGCAGAAGGGTCTTCGGCCGAGAGCATCACCACCACCATTCGGTTACGTTACCGAAGAAAACTCACAAGAAAAAAATACGTGTAAACAAAAACAGAGCAGTGAAACTATTCACGTCCAGCGAACCTTCATTGGCTTAAAACTTATAAAAGGAGAACAAAATTATCGAGTGTCGTTACGGCGTAAGTTTTAATAACAATAAGTTTTTCCTGGACTGACTTTTATCTTTGACTAGTTTCTCCACTCGCCGCCTTACATCCCCGCTGAACTCCCTCGCGCTCAAGTCAGAATTGGCGGGAGCTTATCCGCGAGCCTCTGTCGCCGCCGCTGATTGGCTGCCATCATCGGAAACGGAAATCAAGTGTATTTCAGGATTTCCTAAAGAAGTTTGCCACGCCTCCATACCAACACTCCTGTTTTTGAATTTAACCCAACTTTCTTTAAATTCAAAACTAAAAAACCTCTTCATTACGACCTACATGTAAAGAACAAATTGTTTATACCATATTGTAAGTTAGGATGGCCTTTCCCTTTTTCAAGACTGATGAAAACGATATGTAATGACACTTTAGTACTTAGGAACATTCATTGGTTTAGGCTTTTGGTTTTCGGGTTTTACTTTCATCTTCAAAGACACTTTCAAAAGCTTAATTCAGGTATAACATATTTATTGGTAATATCAGTAAATCACACATCAATATAGGGACTTCAAATTTATCAACTTATTTTAATATTGTATGCACACAACATATTACATATTAAAATTATGGTAACATTCTTACAGCAATAACAACAAAAACGGTTAAACATATTTTTAAGATTGTCCTGATTAATCTGATCCATAACCCATATTTGGTCATTTAGGACATCTTCAAAATTATTACATTATAAACACGTGCAAATTATTTTAATTAACTTTATTTTTTTACAGTAATACATCATATGCATAAAAATATGTGTAATATACTAGTCATGACAAGTTTAGAACCTTCTACAATTCTAGCCAGAGTGTACAGTATATATTTTCTACCAAGACTTTTGAGATCAACTTTAGTTTGATGCTATCGACAGAGAGAGAGAGAGAGAGAGAGAGAGAGAGATGTCCTGTGATGAAATGGCGTCCCATTCAATGTGTTTTCCTGCCTTGTGGTCAGCGTTCTTAGGAGTCCACCATGACCCTGACCAACAGCGGTTTTTGAAAATGCTGATGATTCGATGCTTTTTACAATTTACTTGTCTGAACGCCATAACAAACCTTTCTTAATTTTCTACAAGGACAATTCAGAGCCATTGAAATGCACAAAGTCAGTTGGGATTAAGTTCTCTATATATAATTTTGTGGAACTACATGCAAAACTTTTATCATAGAAACAGCCTCTAGCTTCCTTAGTAGTCACAAGTGTTCAGGGCCTTTTCCCCGTCGCGACTTGGGAAATGTAGTTTTCTGCATTCGGTTGTGGTTAAACCGAGTAATGAATAGACCTCCATTAGAACTACTGTTTCCCAGAAGCGCCAAGAGTCCGTTTCCCGTTATTCTCTGGACCACCAGCATTCACGCCACATCCTTATAAAAGTTCATTTCTCCTTTAGTAGGTATTATTTTTTTAATTATCTACTCAACTCCGATCAGAATTATTCCGTTAATAAAGTGGAAAAACGTTTGCCTGTTAATTAATTGACACAGCTATCTTAAATGTGCAAGAGAACCTGAATGACTTTTAGTTCAGTGCTTCAACTTGTCCAGCTGAGGATAATGTTTCGGAGTTAGCGGGCTACTCTATAAACATAAACAATGTACAGGTCTAGCTCAGTTTACATTTTTGATTTGTCTATCTATAATTTGTTCGGCGTGCACAAATCTGATGAGTGTTTTTCGCTGCTGTAAAGTTGGCACATCAGCTTACCTGAGAGTAATGTACTGACTCCGCATTTCTGCTCAGTTGTGCTGTGATTTTGTTCATATTTGATTATCTTTTTTCCCCTTTCTCTTCTAATATATTGCAGAGAACCGACAATGACGGGTGAGTAATATGCAACGTTATACTTTCAAACACAATTGGAAGGTCTACTGAAATGAAAATTGCGATATTTTTAAGTCTTCTAGACACAAATACAATTATATATCAGAGATAAAATACAGAATATGAATCTGGAAATATTCTCACCTGAATTCTTTTGAATTCATAATTTCGACGAAAAAAATATATTTGTATTATTCATTTTCTACTTGTCTTGTATTACATGTTCTGTAGAATATATACCCACCTACCAAAGGGTAGTTCTTCCACTGCAATAGCAGCAAAATATAGTTCGTCTGTCAAAATTGAACGAAATGATCTTTTTCGTCAGAGCGAGTCAACAACTTCCCACCTCTGCCCAAGATTTTGCGCATTAAACCATGTTTCTACCACAATATTGAGGAGGAAATCCCCCAGCCTTACTCCCAGATTGTTCACAGAGTTTACAAGCTTTGGATCTGTAAGTGGTACCAGTTTCACACAAGCCACTAGCTCTATGTAGACCCAGAGCCAAACTAAAACATACACAATTGTGTAAAAACTTCTCTGATGACTGACATTTTTGCCTTCATAGTGTACTCGATTACACTCTGCGTTAACCTGGTGTCTTGCATAGCCTGGGTGGCTGGGGGAGGCAGTGCAGTTAACATCGGACTTGGTCTCCTGTGGCTCATCCTGTTCAGTCCCTGCGGTTACACCTGTTGGTTCAGGCCGCTTTACAAGGCATTTAGGTAACGCACTCCAGAGAGAAGAAAGAAGACTAATGTTTGACCAGTCAAATGAGCATTTAAAAAAGGTTTATTTTTATCTTCTTCCACAGGGCTGACAGTTCGTTTAACTTCATGGCGTTCTTCTTCATTTTCTTCCTTCAGTGTGTTCTTGCTCTCATCCAAACCCTGGGAATAAACAACTGGGGTGCATGGTGCGTATCATCCTTCCATATTAAGAATGAAATTTGCAGGTATAGGTTTTGAAAGGTTTTTGAAAGTTCAAGATAATATGTAGTGTTGCCTTCTTGTTTTTTTAACTGTGTTGCACTGGTGACTTTTGCCTCATCAGATTTGATGCAGTTGTAGTAGAAATAAGAGCAAATACAGACCAAAATGCGACACACAAACAGTTTTTATCCTTGCATTTTTTTTTTACCCAACAGCATCTTTGTAGTAAGACAAAAACTTTTTGGTGAAATATATTTTTGGGTTGTTTTTTGAAGTCTCAGTAGTCTCATACATTGAAAAAGATTGAAAACCCCTATTGTAAATACATAAAAAGTTAAGAATGCTTCTTAAAAAAGAGTTGTTTTCCACGTGGACATAATATGTTTTTAGAGTTATCCAAAAACAACCAGCCTAAAATGTGGGCTACAGGGGGCTGAATATTGCAGCTGACAGAATTCATAAACCAGACTATACATGAACAGAAGGGGAGGTGCAAAATGATAGAATTTTTTAACAGCACTGTCTTTGCTTTTGAAAAACAAAAAATAAAATTAGTCATTGCTTCAGTTCAAAGTTTATAAAGCAGTCTGCTCTGTGAAATCTGATCGTCATATTCATCACATGATTTGGTGTGGAGTTGCTCATGTGACAGACAGTTCATGGTAATGTTTAACTCCTTTTCTTCCTTTCCCTCCCCATAAAACACTCTAGTGGCTGGATAGCTACAGTGATGTTTTTTAGCACTAATGTGGGCTCTGGAGTGGTTATGCTCTTCTCCGCTGTGCTCTTCACCGTAGACACTGTGCTTATGGGACTGGTTCTGATTAGGGTGAGTACGACAGTCACAGTTTACACCAGATAACAATTCGGAAATTCTGCTGTGATATTTTTTTATTTTATTATTTTTTTTTGTACACTTTTTGTCTGTGTAATTTACAACATTTTTAAATGGGATGTGTTGGCTCAGTGGGTTACTGATTCAAAGGTCATGAGATCAAACGTCCGCTGCCATTGGTTGGTCTTTAATCCAGATCCTTAATGTACAACTGCTCTGCTGTTTCATGTCGCAATTGTAAATGCATTGCTTCTGTTCTTTTCTGTCATCGCTTTTGATATTATTAACATACTTCCACATATCCACACATTTACACACATAATGTCTTTTGACTTTGTACTTCTAAATAATATATATTTATATATATTGGTATGGATATGGTAGAAGAAATGTTATTTTACTCACTAAGGAACAATCATGGTGAAGGAGCTTCCTAAAGTTCTTCCTAAAATTATTAAACAACATTTGATCAGAAAAAGATACTGAGCCATAGCAAAAACTGTAAACATCTCTGTCTTCACAGTTTTTGTAATATGCCAAAAATATGGAAGTTATAATAAAAGCCAGCAGTTACTTGACTTGAAACCAGTGGGAATAATGGTTACAAAACTATTCTGCTAAAAAAAAGGCAGCTTTATGTAATCTTCACAAAGGTTTGGTCAGGTTTGGTGGACAGTGTGTAGAATTACATATTGGTCTTCCTTATTTCAGATTCATAGGTTATACCGTGGTGGTGGAGGAAGCCTTCAGCGTGCCCAGGAAGAGTGGAGCACCGGTGTGTGGAAGAGTGCCCCTGTTAAAGAAGCTGGCTTTAATGCCATTGCAGAGACCGGCCCCAGTCTCCCTCAGTATCCTGCTTCTGTGCCAAGCTACCCAGAAAACAGGCCATGGTAATAAACCATTACAGACTCCAGATGGAGCCAGAATGCTCCTTTCTCCTTGCATTATACATCTCAGTCATCTCATGCCTATGTGTGAACAGCATGACTGTGAAGTGTTGATGCATAAAAAACTCCACTGGACAAAAAACTACTCTGTATATTTCTCTACAAACTGCATCTCAGAAGTGGTTAAAATCTAAACATCTCAGCCTTTCACTCTAAAGAAGTGTAACACTTTCAATCACAATACTGACATTTATTTTGCCAAATGATGCCTTACATAACTGAATACAATCCATTGACATCATTCCATTTAGTTTTTTCAATGATTTTAGTTTTGTTATGTAGTTATGTTCTTTTGATTTGTCAGAAAATGATGTGTCATTTGTCTGGACTTTTAATTCACTGAAGATGTGCATATGAATTGCCTGTTTTTCAGGCTGCCAAAAACATTTCATCTCTTTCCATCTAAATTTCCATTCCTTCTTTTTCTCTCTGCTGTTCAGAATTTCTGCTTCTCATTTTCTCTATTATATCTCGCATGTTTACAGAATGTACTTTTCTATTTAGCATGTTAAAAATGTATTTTTTTTTCCTGGTTGCCAAATGTTCTTAAGTTTTGAAAGTGAATATCCATTTAGCCAGAATTTATTTGATCAATGCATTTCCTACTATATATTTTATTTAGTGTCCTGCTGATCAGATATCCATTTTTCCAGCTGGTGTTGCAGGTGTCACATATTCTTAATTGTGTATGTTCCTATTAGGAGCATTATTTTTACAGAGTGATGTGAACCTAGGTTTGAAGGATTATAAGAGCAGAACTTTATCATTTGTTGATTAACATGAGTAATACAATTATTTATGATTTGACACAATTATGAATGTGTAAAATGTCTTACATTGGTTACTAACTTGTGGCAATTTATTAAAGAATTCCTTTCAAATGTTTTTGAAGTATGATTTTGCTCTGTTACACTTAACAAGTTTGGATAGTTCCTAGTTTTTTTTTTCATAACTTAAGGATGTGACTGAAAAATATTATTGTAGTGGCTCAGTTACTTTTAACACTGTTGAATTATTCAACAGCAAGCAAGACCATTAACTACCAAGTGCTCAGTGATAAGCTGCTTTTGGCAAAATAGACAAATCTATACATTTAAAATACAAAGCTTTATGGCTTGATGATGGTCACTTCAGCTGCTGCTTGATTAAGAATTGCCTCTAAGATAAGTATTATGCGGTGATAAATGTATTAACTTATACATATTTTATAAGTATATATTAAAGCAAATAGTCTGATAAGATATACCCAAGGTATACCAAGAAATCTTTCCCCACATTATACCGGCTCCATTAACCTGGATTGTTGACAAAAAAGGTTAGGTCCATGAATGATTCCAGCTGCTAGTGCCAACATTACAATCTGACTCTGCAGAAATGAAGATTAACCAGACAATAGTCTTTTGCTGTTGTACGCAATCTGCCTTAAAGTTCAGCATGGGCTCTCTAGTGACTGTGGTGTGTGTCTAAAACCCAGATCATGAGTTATAAAAATACTCATACCAGTGAAGATGACCTAAGACTCCTCGCCTCTGTCTGAAAGATTTTGCATAATTTTTGCCACGTTGCAAATTGATTAGATAAATGCACGAATATGTAGGTATATAGGTGTTAATAATAAAGTGTTCTATGAGTGTATATATGTATGTAGTTTCTAAGTGAAGTGTGATAAAGTAATAAGTATACTAATATGTGTACACACACTTAGATCTCTTACTGTGCGGTGTATGCGGTCTACATTTCTGGAGAACACCCCCCCCCCTTTTTTTTTTTTTGCTTCAGACAGTGAATGTCATGAATAAAAATATAGTCCACACAGTTCCTGAAGGAGACGCTCTCAGTAATTAACTCCACAAAACAACAAAATCACATATACACAGTTAAAAAAATCAAAATCTTCAGGCTTTCCACGAAACACAAAACAACCGTGTTATATAAATCCAAATTTAAATTGGTCTTTGCAAAAAAAAATGTTCAGGTTGACAGATAATCGGTAAACAATCCCATATTGTTAGTCTTGTTGTGTGTAAATACATTCCAGTGGATGCTTTTATTATTATATCAGACTAGTTCAAATCAATACACAGCTCTTTCACACAAATGTTATTCTGTACAATTCCATGTCCTCCCATCCCCCACCACATCCACCAGGGAAGTAAAACATGACATGGAATTCATGGAGTGAGGAATGGACAAAATTGATTTTTCCAAGGCTGTTGTTTTTTCTATTTTCTTTCTCAGAAACATCTGTGATTTTGTTACTACTCATAGTATAATGCGACAAGAACGTCTTCTATCCACGGATATCTCATTAATTATAGAAATATCGTCATCTAAAACATCTATTGGAGATAAAAACTAAAACAAAAGCATTTTATCTCCTCAGGCTTGGCTTTGTAAAACTTATGAAATGGATTTCTTTGCACGGAGTGGACTTGCCGGAGCCACGCGCTCCTTTCCACTTCACGCGTAAAGCCCGGTTGTCATGGCGAAGTCAGGATTCAAAATATACCGAGTTTCGTCGTAAAACCAGACTATTAAAACCGGGCCAGTAAGACCATGAGGTTTAGACATCACTGGATATGTTTACAAGAATCAGAGGCCTATTAGAAAGGGTAGACCTGACTGGATTCGGTCTGTTTTTTTCAATGGTACTGTCATTTTAAATCTTCGCAGCCCGCCTGTTTCGCATTGGCACCGCCCATTTTGGAACAGAGACGAGCGCTGATTGGGCGCGCCGCACTCTTACCGAATCGCTCCTGCGCTATTCATTGGTGCACTGCCGCCTTTCCCCTCAGGCTCTCGCGGTGCTGCTTTGTGAAGATGGCGGCCGAACTGGTAGAAGCGATGGTAAGTAGATGGAGCTATTTTTTAGTGCGGAAAAATAAAAGCTCCCCGAAACCAAGAGAGACCGGTTGTCATTTATTTGAATACGACGGGAGCTGATACAGAACATGGGGTTCAGTTGGAGTATTTACTTCTAGTAGGTAGTCCATAAACTGCGGTTGGCACTGGTGTCTGGACGTAGCTAATGTTAGCCGCTACTGGCTAACGTTAGTAGAAATGAATGATGGGACTGTTAAAAACACCAGCTTAGAAAGTAGGCGCCACACTGAGGAAACCAGGGTCACTTTTCTTATTTCAAAACAGATAACGAATCCGAAACATAAACACAACAGGTAGGACTGTCACTTAATGCACATCCTGACGTCAAGAGCAGAAGTAAAGCTAATAAATGATTGTGGTGTTGAGCTGAGCCGGTGCCTCCCTGCACTGGTCCTCATGATTTCCAGTTCTGCAAAATAAAAGTATTGTTAGTATTCGTGATTGGCTAACTAGTGGAAACTGTTAAAGTTAACCGTGTGCATTCGTTTTTGTATAAAAAACCTTGAACTTACAAGTGATGATCTGCTTTGGAAATTGACATATTGTAGTTGTCCTTTAAGTGTAAATAATGTGGCAGAGCTTGACTTGTTTGCATGCAAGACCAGAATTGCTTGTTGTAAATCCTGGATTCCTATTTGTAGCATTATTATTATTTTTAAAAGACAGGTAAACATTAGAGATTGTGGGCATTTTGCATGTAATTAGAATGTCTTTTGGAGGAATCCCATTGATTAGAAACTTACCTTTTAACAGATTTGTTTATTTTTGTATGTTCTCTCACTTTCTGCACAATTGTTCCTTCTGTGCCTAGAACATGGTGAAGAGTTTCCGGGTGTCTGACCTGCAGACACTGCTGGCCTCTATGGGGCGCAGTAAAAGCGGGTTAAAGCAGGACTTGGTGGGCCGAGCTTTGAGACTGGTGCAGACAGAATACAGCCCAGAGCTGCTGAAGAACGTCCGGCAGCTCTATGAAACACGCTTTCCCAAAGCACCTGGATGGTTGGCTGCCCGTCGCCCAGAGGGGATACCAGCAGTGTCCTATCCATCGATTAACTCGTCCCCACGAAGCACAGCCCAGGGCACAGACTACCTCAATGGCATGCCCAAGCTGGCTGCTCCACCAGCAGCTGAAGTTAAACTAGTGCCCTTGCCCTTTTACCACAACCTAGAAACGTTGTTGCCACCTACAGAGCTAAGTATGTCACAATGATGTACAAAGTCAAACTAGGTTCCATTATTTGGCTTTTCATTATTATAAGTTATAAGGCTAATGATCTTCTCTCTGTCATACTTTGCAGTTGCGCAGAATAGTGAGAAACTACAGGATAGTCAGTGTGTTTTTGAACTAACACAGAGCCAAATAGACCAGATCCGAAACTCCAGGTGAGGTGAAGATGTAAATGTTCATATTCTTGATTTCCTGGGTGACAAACAAAATTCTGTTTGTGCTGAACATTCTTGCTGTTGTCGCTAGGATTTAAGTGTTTGCACACTTTGTATTGTTTGACTGCATCACATAGTCTACGCCATGACTAACACCAAATGATTCACGATCACACATTTCTTGGTGGCACTGCTTTCTAATATATTCACCTCAGAATCAAAAATACAAAGTGAGGTGATAAAGACAATTTTTTTTGTTATGGTAAGACTGCAAAGACTCTCTTTCTCTCACATGTAATTTAGAATATTGATTCTGTGTAAACACATTCACAGTTTATTTATTTACTGAACACAAAATGGAATGATGGCTAACTTTTATGTTTATGTGTTTTTAGTGAACTTCGCCCAGGAGTTAAATCAGTCCAGGTGGTCCTTAGGTAAGAATGTCAGTCTATTAAGTGTTGTTATGGTCACTATTTTTGAATATATACCAGAGCAGAGTCAATTATGTCATTCAGCTAAACGTGTGTGTGTATGTGTGTGTGCGCACACGCTGGGTTACAAAAAACAAAATAAAGCGTCATTATTAGGCTACCAAAATAGTTGGTTTTGTTTGTTTCTTTTAAATAGTTTAAAAGCTTTTAGAGCTGTCTTAACACATTTTCCCGAATCACTCAAAGGTGTTTAATTGGGTTGAGTTCTGGTGACAGCAAAGCAATTAGCATACCGTTTATCTTTTTCATCTTCATCAAACCATTCAGTGAGCACTCCCACTAGGAATGAAATATTTAATCAAAGAATAAAGGTGGTCAGTCAGTATTTATTTACAGTGACTCTGCTCTCTAAGGGGAAAACCGGGAACAAGTCCTGCCAGCATAATTAGTTCCACAGTGGCATAACTTCTTTGTTTTGTTTATTTTATTTTGTCACTTGACTGTTCCTTCTCCTGTTCCCTCGTCTTGGTAAGAACAGACAAATCCATGTTAAATTGTCAATTGTGAATTTTTAACCTTATTGGTGCTGTTTTTCAGAATCTGTTACACTGACTCCATTGGTGTTCAGGAGGATCAGTACCCTCCCAATATTGCTGTTAAAGTGAATCAGTCCTACTGTCATGTTCCCGTAAGTATGTTTCTGTCACGTTTAGGAATTTGGCTGCTTGCTATTTAGATTGTCAGGTGGCTCATATTGAAGGAATGGTATTCATTACATGCCTACCAGCTGGTTTTGAATTCCTGCTTTAGAAAAAATTTGCCTATGGTAGGAAGATAAAATGAGTCCCCCGCCCCCCAAAAAGGCCATTTTTTCTATATTTGGGACACAGTTTTTCCTTTTCACACCTTTGCTAATTTTTTTCCATGTTACTTTTTCATCCATCATTTCCAGGGTTATTATCCTTCCAATAAACCAGGTGTGGAGCCTCGTCGTCCTTGTCGCCCTATAAACATCACCCCCTGGCTTCACCTTTCGACAGCCACCAACAGAGTCACCATCACATGGGGCAACTTTGGAAAGGTGTAGTGTAAAATAAAAAGACTTAAACAGAGCCTAGGAATATTTGTGATGTACCTGAGTCGTAAATGTAGTGACGGGTAATAAAAAAGGTAGTATAGTGTAGAATAGAATTGAGTTTTGAATAAAGGTCAGGTATACTTCAGTAAGAATGGAAATTAATTGAAATTTCTTAGCTATTGATTTGTTCATGTTTGGGCTAGAAATATCTGTAAATCTTTACCCTGATGGAAAGGACCTTAGGATTTTCTTGCATTTTATATATAGTTTTTATGAGAGTACATTAAAATTGTAGTTCTATTCAAAATGTGCATCTTCTTTATGTAGAACGTAGTGGTTTTAAATCTGCAAGTTACTTGTTAAGAGTTTTCGAGCAGGATCACAAATGAACAATTTGGTAGTAATCAAAAGTGTCTTGTGAATTTGGCCAAGAAGAAAAGCACATAAACCTGGTACCTGTTACCCTTTAAAAATATTTAAGTATATATGCAGTATGCTCTTCACATTATGATGTGGCTGGCAATGGCAGTATGTCTTATATCCCCATTATAACACTTTAATTAAATTGAAAAATATTGTGGAAAACTTTCTGTTTTTTCTATTTTTTATTGTTTCATAAATTTGTAGCCATGGGTTTTTTTTTTTTTTTTTTTTTTTTTTTGGTTAATGTATGCATATGCTGTAAAAACATCATTCTACAATGACTTGTTTCCTAATTGCAGCGGTATTCCGTGGCTGTGTATCTGGTGAGGGTCTTCACATCAGCAGAGCTCTTTAACCAGCTCAAGCACTGCTCAGTGGAGAGTGCTGAGCGATGTCGTGAACGCAGTAAGTCATCGTAACCAGAAGCTTTATTTACATATAAATACAGCAGATTGTGTTAGATACGTGTGGCAGGATTGAACTCTGCTTTGTTTGTCTGCAGTTCAAGACAAACTGCGTTTCGATCCAGAGAGTGAGATCGCCACTACAGGACTAAGAGTGTCTCTGATCTGCCCAGTAAGTCCTTTTCCTTCATTTATTAATTCTTTTCATTTCATCTCCAAAAACAGGTTAAAAAAACAACAACAAAAAAAAACAGTGTGTTTTAAAGGTGTTTCTACAATTTGTAATAATCACATAATTACAAAGTACTGTGAGCTTGCCATACAGTGGATCTGGCTTCTTTTTATTTTAGGGGTTGGCGTACCGTTTTCCTAGTGTAGCCCAGATGGAGTATATAATATCTTTGTTTTAATCTATATTACATGAAGCAAAACACTGTAAAATGTCATACTAATTTAAAAAGGGATTCAGTGCTCATCTTTATAAATTCTTTCAGTCTGGCTTATAATATGAATGAATTCTTCTGATCTTTGTTTAAAGACTGTGTGGTTCTTCGAACATTTTCCAAAATTTGTTTGTCTTTGGAGAAGTATATATGATGCTCACCATCCCCGTATCCCGTCAGCTGGTGAAGATGCGTCTGGGAGTGCCGTGCCGGGCGCTCACCTGCGCTCACTTGCAGTGTTTCGATGCTGTCTTCTTCTTGCAAATGAATGAGAAGAAGCCCACATGGACCTGCCCTGTATGTGATAAACCTGCTCCCTTTGAGCTGCTCACCATTGATGGGTAAGCTGAGGGTGTTGCTAATGACTTTTCTTACTGTACAAGCAGAGACGCTTAATTAAAGGCTTTTTTTTTTTGTTCAGATTGCTCTCCGAGATCCTGAAGGAGACTGAAGATGTGGAAGAGATCGAGTATTTGACTGATGGCTCCTGGAGACCAATCAGAGATGACAAAGAAAAAGACAGGGAGCGGGAAAATAACCACACTCCGGAGTATCCAGTTGTGGATATATGTAAGACTTTAGTTGAACCTGCCATCTGTTTATCCTTTTTGGAACACATTTTATCTAGATTCAGGGTAAAAGATCCACAGGCCTGCAGTTTAATCCCAGCATTCCCATCACAAGAACATCTTCGTCATCTGGGATAAGGCAAAAAAAAAAAAATATATATATATATATAATTTTTTTTTTGTTTTGTTTTTTTTTTTGTTTTTTTTTTTGTTTGTTTTTTTTGGCTTATCCCAGATGACGAAGAAGCCAAGCTCAGAGTTCTTGATCAGCATACAACAGTTGAAGGTTTAGGCTGGTGGTTGAATTTGAATTCTTATCCCTGTGATAATAGGCCAGAGGCTTTTTGATGACACCCTAGAAAACATCCCTAGACAAAGCAATGACTTCATTTCAGGTTGTCGATCCAAAAATTTGAATTAGAAATTAGTAACAGAAGCAAAAGCCAACTCATGAGATAACTGAAGTTTTACTAGGGAGGGTAGGATGTGTCTGATGAATTGATTTAATTGCGGTCACTTATCAATGCTGTCTGAGTGTTAGTTTTCTCTCTCTCATATATAAGTCATGAACATTATCTGAAGAGCTGCTGATCTCCTGTGACTTAAATTAATACTTAATTTCAGGTGTTCCTGAGACAAATGGCCACTCCCCAGCACACAGTAGTACAAGTCAGACGGGACGGTCGGCATCGGGCGGGCCAGCGGCAGGCACAGGTGCTGCCAGTGGACCTTCAGGTGGAGGCGCAGTGGTGGACCTTACACTCGACGACTCGTCAGATGAGGAAGAGGGTGGTGGGGGGGCTGGGGACAGCGAGGACACAGAAGACAGCCAGGACAGCCCAGCACCGAAGAGAGGCCGATACGATTATGACAAAGATCTTGTCACTGCATACTGAACCAGGCTGCAGATACGGACAAAGGGAGAGGGGATGTGGGTTCAGGTCTGAGCCCTAGAAAAATTCCCTCACTCCCAGCGTTTTCTCTCCTAAAATGCGTTTCCCCAAAATACTCATACAGACATACGAACACATGCACAAACTGTTGACCTCTGGAGCAGGTGGGTATCCTCATGACACCACTGGAAATCCATAGATGCCCACTAAAGCCATCCTGTCTTCTCCATGGCATTATAATACTGTTTTCTCCCTTTAAATAACTATGGAGGAGTTATAAACCACCTTTGATTCATTCTCTTCCATCTCCCCCACACTTTTTCAGCCCAAACCACTTAGCCTCACAGTCACCATAGGAATTTTAGCTTTCACCATAGACAAGTTCTGTGAGGTGTTTAAAAAGATTCATTGTCAGCAATATACAGTCAGAACTTCTAGTGGCATATACAGAGACAAACTTAAGTAGGGATTCAAATTTTATGACCTATAATTAATACAGAGGCACTTTCATTGGGTTTAGATATATTGTGGATTCAAAAGCCAAAATATCAGCTGTCTCTGTTCTTATGCATGGTTTGATTGGATTTGGAAGGTAAGGGTTTGGTTTTCATATTTTTGTGTCCCCCTGTATTTCTCTTTTGTTCCATGGAAATTGACAACCTACCTCAGTCTAAAGGCGAACTTGACCACAACTTGAAAGTCTAGACAATATGACTTGATTTTTTTTTTTTTTTTTTTTTTAACTCTAACACTGGAAAGAAAAGAAAAGTCATTTGCTACATCATGTCATGCCCTTATAAATCAAATCTCAATAAAACAGCCCTGGACCGTTCTCACAAGCAATGGATTTCCTACCAGACTTGCTCAAAGATCTGAGCTGTGTGCTTTGTCTCCTACCTGAAATAAGGAATGGTCTCATCAGTGGAAGTGTGAGAACTTTTCAAAATTGATGTTCCACTTGGTAAATATTGTACAGTAGGAGCTAATGATTATATATATCAGAACTTAAATGGATGATTGCAAGTCTCAGTCTCACTTTTGTGGCTTTTCTACTAAGGCTGTGAAGTACATGGAGCTGCTTTCAGGAGAACTTAACTTTGTGGAAGGCAGGGGGAGGAGATCGAGCTGAAAAGAAGCCTTAGATGATGCCAAGAAATAAAACAGCTATTTAAATCACTTGTAGAAGTAAAATTCTGTGACTGCATGAACTCAGATGGGGATAAATGCATTTAACCCAGTTGTGCAATTTTTTTTGTTTGTTTTTTTTCCCCCCTCTTTCAGTCAAGTTTCTTCCCTTAATTGGACCTTTTGAATTGAAGCTGATAGGAGACTTTGTTTCCACTGTGAGCCCTGTGAATCAGACATTGATGTTGGATATCTTTTTTTGTTTTGTTTTGTTTTGTCATGACATGGGTATGTTGGCTTAATCTCCTGATGTGGAATCAGTGATCAGTGTAACATGCAACATTTCTTGTTTCACATTCAAAAATCCTGTATTTATTGTTTTAATCATTTGTCTTTAAATAGCATTTTGTATTATTTGTACATATTGAGGCATTTGAGAAGAGTGCAGTGCTATTTGAAGTGCTAGTTTTTGGAAGGGAAAGAAATATGGTTAGGAGGCTGTTTCTGATTACCAGGTTAAATTGGAGATTTTGCTGCTGCCACTCAAAGAAGTCGCAGAAGTCTGTAATCCACTTGTCTGTGGGCTAGTCATGTGATGCAGTATACATGGGCATATCATGACGAACTAGATTGATTTGATCTTAATCACAGAAGCCTGCTCTGGGTTTCAAGCTTCAGTTAGAGTTAGTATATGACTGTGTACTGAGAAGGAGATGGAGGCTGACCACTTGAAAGCGGCCTCAATGTGTCCATCTCATAATTTCAAGTCATTTGATTAGCAAGCCATAATAGAATGAAGGGGCTAACAGTTTGCAAATTCTTTTCAGTGAGTAGGAAGAGGAACCACTGCATAATGTCCATTGCTCTGAGTGACAGCCCTGCTTTTACTCCCTCCCCCACTCCCCAACCATCTTGAATTCTAACTTGAAAACATACTGTATGTTGTGTCCATACTGTATTCCATATGTGCAAGGGAATGCCTTATCTGGAACCACAACAGTGAAGAAAGTTGATTTTCATTTTGATTTGTTAGTTGCATATGGTCTTCCATGTATTGTCCACAATATGCCCAGCTTCAGGTTTTAGTAGAGAAGCAAAAGTGCTCATATTGGCATGTTATGTTCTCTTTAGAGGTCCCTGTTTTTGTTTTTGTTCCCCAACTGGACCACATTCTGGCTGATGGTTTGTTTTTGTTTTTTTTGCATTTTTTAGTAGGACCTTGAATAGATTTCCATTCTATGTTTAAAAAACTCTTTAGAAGAGAATTGGATAGATAAATGTTAATTTGTATGAAGAATGACTTTCAGCTTCTTGTTGAAGTGTTCTCAATTTTTGAAATCTGGGGTTTGACCTGAAGTGGTTCTTTGGGATTAGAAATGAATCCATACTGGTGACATCTCTTCTTATTACAGTGCTTACGATAGCATGGGCAGTGGCTTGCAATGTATTATTTTTTTCTGTCTTTTTACATGTTGATATTAAAAGCCAATAAATAATATTTTATTAATTTTTTGAATTGCCTCCAATTTGCTCCAGTGGGTGGTCAAGGATAAAATATTAGTGGTTTGTTTTTGCCACTTTCAGAAAAGAGAAATACAACAGTGAAATGCTGTCATGTCCTCAACAGTGGATTTGGCTGTGGAAAGTATTTGGTGGTCCCTGTTTAAATGGATAAACATGTAAAAAGTTCAAGGACATCATACTGTCATTTATGTGTGCAATTAATTAAACTGATTTTAAAAAACATAGTGTTTGTCTTTCAAGTGTCTTTCCTTTAAACAGATGCATGGATAGTCCCTAGCTCCATCCTGAGCTCAGGTTAGTGATCAAGTGTGCGAAGGAGTGTGTATATGATGCCATGCAATGCCCAGGATGTATTCCCACATCAGGCCGTGTTCCTAAGGTACAAGAAGATGAATGAATGAATGAATGAATGTAGTAGACCATAATTAGCCAGGTCAGTTGAACAAAAGCAGTTAATAAATATATATCCCTATTGAAAGAGGGATTTAACCTTTAACAGCAGAGTTACTGCATCTTTCCTCTAGATGTCACACTTAGTACACAATACCAACTTGGTAGACCCCATTTGTTCACTTAGTCCTGATCAATTGCTAGAGAGATGGAGACATACCTTGTAGCACGGGTATCACTATCATGTCCTTTATGATTGGAGTATATTCTACCTTCACTGAAAGTAACTGATATTTTCAAGTTAAACTTGTTCCTAGAACATTTTACCCAGTCATTCAAATGATCAGTGTGTACCTTTTGAAATTCTCGGTCACTTGAGCAGCTTGAAATTTCCTCCAGATGCACCACTCAGTTTGAAAACAGGGAAGATTTTGTGTAGCTCTTTCCAATTTTAAAAAATACTTGGAAATCCAGCTAAGCCAAAACAAACATTACTTTAAATAGCACAGGAGTTCTAATAGCCATGAACACAAAATACAGTCATTATCAATTAAGATTAAGGTAACTTTAACCTACACAACAGTATACGCAACTGGAAAATGGCATTTTTGAAATGACACCTGTCTATAGTAGGCCATTAATGTGGACACATTCACAGTTATAGGCAATCAAAGTGGAAACCAGGGGTAATTTTGGGTTCTGGCTGTTTCCAAGTTTTAAGGTTCTGAATTCAATATTTGAAAACTTCAAATATTTGTCAATTTGTGAGATTCTGTGGGGGATATATGACAGCAGTTTCCTGCTTATGGATGATGCACATGAACAAAAGCACTTTAAGTATTACTAGTGGTCCACCCATTGTGGAAATTCCTTATCATGCTAAATATGATAAAGTAAACAAAGTTTATGAAGGAAACACTCATTTCTTTGTCAGTAACAATTTTGTCCTTATTGCAAAATAATCCTTTCTTTATTTCTTTATCACTGCAGTTTAATTATTACAGAAAGCTTTCTAGAAGATACAGTATGTATTTAATGGCATGTTTACTTAGTCATGAAACCAACAGAAAGACACTGAATTTTTAATTTGTGTATTTTGGTTGTTTTTCACATTCCTAATAGACATTGTAATTGTGCCCTCAACAACATGTATCATAAGTCTTTCATTGCTCTGTATAACGCAACCTGTTTATCATGGTTTTGTTTTAACTCTGCATGTTTAAATGTGAGGCAATATCATGCTGCGCTGATCTCTATACTGTACAGTAAATAAAGAGAACAACTCCAATGCTGGAAAGTTACAGAGAACTATCAAAATATATGATTTTTTTAAAAATATACAAAAAAGCTGCCACATGGAGATTGGAAACCACAAATGGATATCAGCAAATGTATAATCAATTAAGATTGTTAAATATATAGAATTAAGAATATATTAAGACAAATGCATCAGCTGTCTTTGTCATTTTTATTTCCTGAGGTAAACCTTTTTTCTCTTGTCTTATTTATAGCCTACTGGTAAACTTCCCACAACTATCACTTCTTCAAAACTGTACATTTATATGCTCATTTTTGTTATTTCACTGGTGTAATTGTGTTTGCCTCAGACAGACAGTACAAGGATATGTTTTGACAGTGAAGTAGTGAAATAGACCTTGGATATCCCTAGAATGAGCTAACCTCATAGTCATAAATATGTTGTTGAATAAGTTAACTTGTCAAGCTACAATCCAGGTAGCAAACTGACATTGTGCAATGGCAATTTTGTGTGGGTATGTTGGCTTTCTTTATAAAGCTCTGGCCAAGTTTTGCTTTAGGAGTATTTCAATAAAAACAATGCCAATAACGGGCCAACAAAAAGGAGCTAATTTCATAACAACTCTGCTTACTTTGGGCCAACGCTAGCCAGGCAGACTTAACAGTGGCAGTCTGTCAGCGCTGGTAACCCAGTGTCAGCCCAACAGGCATTGTCCCAAAAGAAGGTGACCTGAAAAGGTACTTATTGAAAATACAAAAGCTAGCTCAGCCCAGCTATCCCTCTGATAAAGCAGCTAACTGCACTACACGCCAGGAAAAGGGAGTTTTTTTTCACCAAGGCTACTTTCAGTCTGACAATAATTCACTGACATTTTAGTTTAACTGTGCAGCCACTTCATTGTTTAATTGCATATGTGAAAAGGAAAAAGCATTTGTTGTTCTTGCTGCGTTATTGAAAAAGTAGCTTATTTTAGAACGGTAACATAAACTAGTAGCGTTGCTAGCTGCAAATTATATTTTACTGGAGTTTAAGTAATGGGCTATCCCTAAACAGGGTTTACAAAGAAAGGGTAAACCGACAATAGCGTTTAGGAAACAGTACTGCAGCGCGCTCAGTGTCGGCTACAGTGGCGTTGAGCGCAGGAGTCGGAATCTGTTCAATATGAGTAAATAAATCTGTTTCCAGTTTACAGATCCTGTTGATCTGTAAATAAAATACCAGACACATGGACATTAAATTAGGTCTATACTCGAATAATTATATTGAGGGTGTATGTGGTATTAGTGTGACGGGAGATTAAAGGTGTAAACGTTCATGTACGGTTCCTACAGTTCTTAACAGATTTACGAATAAACGTGACATTGAAATCCCAGTACCAGTATAAATTAGGTTGGGCACATCACTACAACGCTTCCAGTGACCTGTCTTATCGCGATACTTACAAATCTCGCGAGATACAGAAAGCTTCCTCCTGGTTGGAGAGCTGCTTCCTGTACCGGATTTTTTTTTCTGCAGAATTTCTAAAAGTGTTTTCACGGAATTTTGAGCACAGGTCACACAGCGACAAGACAGCACCTGGGATGATTTAATGCTGCAATCCACCGGTGAAAAAGAGGGATCAGCTGTGTTAGGACAGAGGCCTAAAAGCTGTCATCTGTCCGAGGACGCTTCCTATAGGAGCCAGGGCCGCGCCGAGTCAGGCTCCAGTCTCTACTGGGAGAGCTTTGAAAAATATTTCAGTCATGACTGCGTCTCAAATCTCTCTCCAGCTCATACACTAGACCATTTTGCTGTCAAAGAGGTTTACCGACCGTCCAATGCTTACCTATCCGTGTGGGAGCAGCTTCTCTTGTCATCCGCCTACTTGCCCGACTGTGACAGAACTCCGTGAGGCATGACAGCCTCGGAAATCTAAACCTTCTGAACACACAGTTTATAATATATTGCGTGATTTTAGGTAAATTTCAGTGGCGATAACTCGTTGTCGGTGAATTGCTCGTTAAAAATAAAAAATAAAACAGTCAGTTATGGCCCCGAAGAAACCCCGACCAGTCCCCCTGAACATAACGCCTACAGGAGAGGGACAACAGTCCAACAACGCTGATGCTGCCTCAGAGTGAGTATTTAACATCAGATATAATCACTGTTACTTTGTCTAAATCTAATTCTGTTCAGGTTATGATCAGGGTTCAGGCCAGTTTGGTGATTTCTTGCAGTAACACACTTGATTGTAGTGATCATTACCAGCTTGAGTAGTGTGCTAGCTCTATCAATAGACATGACAGGCTTTCTATTTTCAAATCTAATTCAGCATTCACGCTTAACAGCAATGGCTTAAAAACAATAGATTACAGTCTATGCTTCAGGGACACTTCTTTGAGAAATATTTAAGATTTAACAAACACATATCCGCCCTATGCCTTTGGAGTTTGCATGTTCTCCTCGTGCTTTGGGTGTTTCCTCTGGGTACTCCAGTTTCCTGCCACAGTCCATATACCTACATTATAGGATGATTGGCATCTGTAAATGTTCTGTAAATCTCTCTGTTCTGTGATTTTTGTCCCTCACCTGGGCTACAGGTTCATTGGGATACGCTCCAGGTTCCCTGTGACCATGTGTTGGATAAGCACTATTAAAATAGATGGGTGCTCTACACACATGTATGATCTGTGTTGGGATAGTTTAGATTAGGGGTGTCCAATCTTATCCAGTAAGGGCCTGTGTGGGTGCAGGTTTTCATTCAAACCGAGTATAAACCACAGCTGAGTATATTGGTGTGGCTTCTGCTTCGTTTGAATGAAATCCTGCACCCACACTGGCCCTTTCTGGATAAAATTGGCCCCTGGTCTAGATCATGCATATTTGCAGCATAATACACCTTAGTTTATACAGCAGTGGATCCAATGTCATTACAGAATGTTGCACAAATATTAAGCCTGAAAAGAAATACTTGGTATCAAATGTGTCCATATAAGTGTATGTCAGAATAACACAAAATGTGATTATTATTTTTTTTTTCCCCTGGTGGTTAGAGCTAATCTAGAAGCTTTGCAGAAGAAATTAGGGGAGCTGGACCTGGATGAGCAGCAGAGGAAGCGTCTCGAAGCCTTCCTTACCCAGAAGGCTCAAGTGGGTGAGCTGAAAGATGACGACTTTGAGCCCATTTGTGAGCTGGGTGCTGGAAATGGAGGAGTAGTCCACAAAGTGCGCCACAAACCCTCCAGGCTAGTTATGGCCAGAAAGGTAAAGTATGTTTTGGGTGTGTTTTTCTTTTTTTTTGTGAACCATGTGACCATGTTCTCCATTTTACTGTAGCTTATTCATTTGGAAATCAAACCAGCCATCAGGAACCAGATTATTCGTGAGCTGCAGGTGCTGCATGAGTGTAATTCACCCTACATAGTGGGCTTCTATGGAGCTTTCTACAGTGATGGGGAGATCAGTATCTGTATGGAGCATATGGTGAGTTAGAAAAGTTAAATAAAGGTGAATGTGCTAGAAGTATGTTTCTAAAACATTTTTAATGTTGTTAAAGGTCTCAGGCCACGGATAGCTACAATAATGAACATTTGCATGTTTTGTTTGATTTGGAGCCTTGGAGTTAGGAATAATAGTGTACTGTAAAACTGGATAAAATCACTGATAAAATGGATAAACCATTGATAAAACGGATAAAAATCGTTGATTTTCTTCAGGATGGAGGCTCACTGGATCAGGTACTAAAAGAAGCTAGAAGAATTCCAGAGGAAATCTTGGGCAAAGTTAGTATTGCAGTGAGTATCACTCTGTTCTTGTCATTATTAACTAAACCAAGCATGACATAAGTCTAACAATTATTCCATTTCTTGCTTGAACCCATGTGGAGCTATAGTTTATGATCCAGGATAGAAAGAAACTCTGCAATAGAAATATATGGGAAATTTATTAGATCCATCATGATTCTCTTTCAACAGATACTGATACAGATACTGATAACTAAAATTACATAATCCAGCACAAATGTGTGTATGTGTATATATGTATGTGTGTATAAGCTCTTTTTTTTATATTTTGAATGAATAATGGAAACCATCTTAACCATCATAACCATCTTAATGGTTTTTTCCATCATGTATAAAACTGAAAAAAGACATGT
>JAOTRN010000003.1:14107354-14121035 GCA_028566695.1 Bagroides melapterus | reverse complement strand
TCACAGTCTTTTCTTCTACTTCTCGAACATCCTAAAGACTACAATATGTCTAGAAAACGTCAATTTAGACTGAAGCCATATCATGTTTTTCACAGACAGGCAGACGGACAGACGGCAGGACGGAGACCCGGGCGGTGGCTGCGATTGGCGGCTCGACGGCAGGCTGGTGGAAGATGTCGTCGGGGGCCGGCGGGCGGGCGTGCGAGGCAGAGGAGGGCCCAGTGGGCATCCCTTTTCCTGAGCACAGCGCCGACCTGCTGGACGGCTTGAACCGGCAGCGGCTCAGTGGCCTGCTGTGTGATGTGCTGCTGGTGGTACAGGAGCGTGAGTTCCCCGCCCACCGCTCGGTTCTAGCCTCCTGCAGCTCGTATTTCCACAAACTCTTTACCTCAGGCCTGGCTGCTGAGCGCCAGAGTGTATACGCACTGGACTTTGTGCATGCTGAGGCGCTTGCTGCACTGCTGGACTTTGCCTACACAGCTACACTCACCGTCAGCCGTAGCAGTGTAGCTGACATCTTAAGTGCTGCCCGTCTGCTTGAGATCTCCCCCGTCCAAGAAATCTGCACACACCTGCTCGACACCAAAGTGCTCTCCCTTCCGGTGGGTCAACCATTTTTCTGAATCAAAAGTTGCCATGTTTGAGTAAAGACATTAGTTTCTAGACCATGGTACATATTTCTTATTTTTGAGAGAAAAAGTGAGAATAATTAACCTTATTTTACCTCTGGACCTCTGTTACAAGTGAATTTTGAGTAAATGGGTTGTCTCTCTAACATTGTGCATACACTACATAGACAGTAGAGTGCAGATTTTCATGTCTTTTTCACCTAGTACATTTTAAAACATAAAGCATGCCTGTTATTAAGTGTAACCTTGCAGCCCTGCTTTCTGTTCTCAGACGGGCAGCGAGCGAAGAGAGGATGACCTGGAAGACGATGGAAAATGTGGACGGAGAAGCCGAGAGCAGGGCAACCGGCTACGTGCTCGCGAGTATCTAGAATACTTCCAGAGAGGGGCGCACTGGAGCAGCAGCTGCAGTACGCCAGAGCTCAGGGACATGCCCGCACACCTGCACTTTAGCCATCGCAATGGCGCTGACAGCAATGGCACGCCGTCTAACTACTTCCCTCCCCCAGGCACAGGGCTGGCAATTCACCCTCCACCAGATCTGGAGGATGATCCAGATGAGCAGCAGGACAACAAGGACATGCTGATCTGGGCTCGAGGGAATGGCACTGAAGCGCTTTCGCACTTCTATGCCCCATCATCACAGAATGGACACTTCTACCTCCATCAATCCGAGCCCAAGACAGAGCGGGAAGCAGAAGTGGAGCGAGAGGTGGAGCGAGGGCCTGCCAGTGCTCTCCTGCAGCAGATGATGGACTCTATAGAGCGGCAGAAGGAGAGGCCAGCTGGGGCTGAAAATGAGGGTGCTGAGGGTGATGAGCCTGATGTGGAGTTTTACTTGAAGTACTTTAACAGTGTGCAGCGTGAGGAGGCATCCGTTCCACTCTGGGCCTCAGTGCGAGGTGGGGAAGGTAGAGGCACTGGAGGCCAACCTAGCACAGGGAACGCTGGCGGTGAGAGAAAAATGCGCTCCAAGGCCTTCCAGAAGTGCCCTATTTGCTCCAAGGTCATCCAGGGTGCTGGCAAGCTACCCCGCCACATCCGCACGCACACCGGAGAGAAGCCCTACGAGTGTGCCATCTGCAAAGTGCGCTTTACCAGGTGAGCTTAATAACAATTCATTTGACTGTAAGCATTCTGGCTGGTTTATTCTTCCATCTGAACAGACTTTTTAAGTCTTTGAAAGGGCAGACACATACTTTGGAAATGGCGACCAGGCAATATGAAAACGTCACTCTCTAAAACTCTTGACAAGTGCTTGTAAGAAGGAACGGTTTTATTAGCTGAGTGCTGATTGGTGGTTGGTTACTTGACTGTTGACTTTTCATTGTCAACGTTGTGGAGTTACTGTTTGGAGTCACTGTATAGGTCACTGGGTAGCACTTTTAGCATTTTTTATTGTTTGAACAAATTAAAAGTGTTTTCATTAATTAGCCTAATCTCACTGTTATAATATAAATAAATAATAAATATAAATATAATATAAATAAATAATAAATATTCAGAAAAAAGCATAGCAAAAGACTATATTTTTAAGAAAACAAAATGTCAGTAATGTTACAAATTATCAGGTCTTATGAGCAAAATAACTTTTTACAATCACCTGAGTGATTATGAAACCTTAAACAGTTATCCAAGACTTCATGTTTTAGTGGGTTTATAACTATTAGGTGACACAGAAGCCCTTAGTCACTCTATAACATGGGGAAAATTAAAGAATACACAAATGACATAGGACAGAAGTGTCTTCAAATCTACAATCAGACTACATCTCCAAGGTGTGCCAGAAGAAACCCACACAAACATAAGTGGCTGGAATTCATTACAATACTGAAACTCTGAAGGATGTTGGTGGATCTGTGATCTGAGTTGTTTTCCATATAAAACAGGAACCATGAACAGATATTCAAGCTTTTGGCTTGGTCATCCAATTCTCAGACCCAAGCCTCAATAAAACTCAGTGGGGTGAGTTAAAGAGGAAAAGTATCCACAAGAAAGGACTACGGACACTGGGTGATCTGGGGACTCTGGAGCGATTCTATATTGAGGCTTGGTCTCTGATTACTTGCTCTGTGTTCTCCAGTCTCATTAAATATTATAGGATAAAACTAGCTCTTGTAACACAAAAGGTTTTTGTTATTGTAATTGTGTAGATCAGAATTTTGTAGCGACCACAATTTTGTCGCTGTATACTTGATAAACATATGCATGTCATAGTACATACGGTAAAAATACTTGTTCATCCTGATGAAGCCTTTTTGTTTTCAAAATTATATCAAGTCTAGTTGTCTTAACTTGTGTCCAAAACAATATTTTGTTATTATATCTACATCTTTAAAAGAGACAGAGGTTTGAGGTGTCCAATTCAATATCTGTAGCTTGGATTCCCCAAGGACAGCACAGGAAGAGTTTTCATTTTCCTTCAGTCCTGTCCTTCTGTGTCACCACAAATAACTACAACTACAAACAACCACAGAGCTCTGGTCTCAGCACTTTTCATTTGATGAATTTATTTATATTCAGATAATACTTGAATCGAAAAATTGTGTGAATTCCAACATCATGTCACTTTCACTGTACTCAACTTGCAAAGGAACAAGGAAGTGGGTAGATCTTTTGTATTCTGGTCAGGGGGCAAACAGCTATAAAACAAGCTTTTACAGGGATAGGCAGCCTGCATGACAAAGTCCCGGAATTTTAACAAGGGGATCCAATAAAAAGTGGGCTGTGTTGGCATGGCTGTGTCTCTTATCAGACACGAGGCCGCTATAAAACACTCCATACCGATATTGAATGGAATTATACGTTGGTGCCATATCTCTGCCAATGAGTTATTTGAACCTGTGATCTTGGGTGTTATGTTTATTATTGCCCCTGTACACATGAACCTTTTTACTGAGCTGCTACCATGGGATGCACTTAAGGGCATCAAGTCAGTCATGAAACTGTTCCCTTAAGGAATTAATTAGTTATCTCACAGTGGAAATATATGCTGGTACTGGAAATATCCAGGGGTCTATTTTTACTGGCTAGGAATAATGCAGCAGGCAATGGGAAGGGGTGTACGCTTAATCCGACGGCTTCTCCGTCACACTGTAATAAATCAATCCTGTCCTTTAAATAATTTAGTTCTATCAGTGAACCACTTTATCACACTGTCCCCTGGGTTTGTATGGTGTCTCCCTGTGCGTGCCAGTATGTAGGTTACAGTGAGTTTGCATACGTGTAAAATTTAGATGGCAGGAATACATGTGTTTATGGGTTTCAGGGCATCACTCTGTGTGTGTGTGTGTGTGTGTGTGTGTTTGTGTGTTTTAAATACGCCTGTGTGTTTTTTAGTGGTTTTGTGTGTATATGTTTGACTATGGGTCTGTGTGTTTGTGTTTATATACACAAGAGTGTTTGTGTGTGTGTGTGTGTGTGTGTGTGTCTGTTTGTACAGTAAGCCTCCACAGTTCCGGGCTGGCTAGCCGCGGTAGTTTATTTAGCTGTACTCTGCCCTGGTCAGAAACAAAGGGGAGGGGGTGTATGGGTTAAGCGTGTACAGAGGTCCCTCAACACAAGACCTTGCACTTGATCTCATGACATAGCCCTGTTTGTGGTGGGAATCTGTCTCACTTTCACAACATGTCAGTACCTGTTGGATACAAACTGTCCCTCCTTCACATATTCTTGATTCAATCTATGTTTAAATATTTTAGACAACTCAAGTTGTCTCAGATGACAACAGATGCTTTAAGCTTTCTATTTTATAGCTTTATATTGAAATGATTTTTTACCTAAACCTAATTACAGATTCAGAATTCTTAAACGGACATGTATTTTACGGACAACGATATGTATGTATCCACAGCCCTGTTTTCTGTTTTTTTTTTTTTTTCTGAGTGGAGTAATCTCATATCAGCCTCTTTAAATCTGCGTTTTACTATGCTGATAAAATATCACCCCTTGTCAAACTGCTTTAGGAGTTTCCATGCTTAAATAGTGAACACTGAGCATTCCTCATTGCCACATAGAGAAATTTGAGATAAAGATTCTAGCTTTATGGCTCTCGTCCCCACATGACCCAGTGCCTCCTGGGAGCAAACATATGTTGCAAGAGCAACAACCAAACCTACAGTATTCTTTAAAAAGATTCTATAAGAGAAGAGAGGTTATAACTCGATTATTTAATAAAGGCATTATATATGGAAAAAAACATTAAAACATTCAAACAATAATAAATTCAAGACATCTACATTCCATCTAGTTAAACCTTTATGAAGGTTTCCTCCCATTGTAATTGTTTAGAACTCTCAGCAAGTGCCAAGTGTCTTAAGTACCAGGTTTTCTGGATGTAAAAATGATATCGGAAGCTGACGTTAACTGTTATCAAGGTTATCTGTTGTTACAGTTATAAGCAGAATTGACTTGAATAATTAAATGGGTTTAATCTAGTCCTCAGTAACAAAAAATATTATAATAATTTAAACTACATGCAGAATAGAAATTAATAAAAGTGTATAGGAAAAAATAGAAGAAAACAAAAAGAAATAGAATATCATGGTTTGATTATACCAGGTGGGCGATGGAAACCGTAGCCCAGCTCCAATTGTTTTCTGGCAGAACAGCAGTATATAATTGATTCAGTAAATAAATAAATAAATAAATAAGAAAAAGAAATGTGAAAAATTCAGTTAAGTCATCAAATCACATTTACGGCAATTAGCAGTCGCCCTTATCCAGGGCGACTTACATTCATATCTCATTTTTAATACAGCTGAGCAATTGAGGCCTTGCTCAGGGGCCCAGCAGTGGTAACTTGGTGGAGCGGGGATTTGAACTCACAACCTTCCAATTGGTTGACCAACACCTTAACACACTAGGCTACCACATACCAAGTTTTATTTTGAATGTACCTCAGATGTACCTAAAATGAATGAATGATTGTGCAGTACAGATATTAGACCTGAACTCTGTAAATGAAATTATTCTTTCTGTTCTAAAATAGTCTTTATGTGTTTTTTCAGACAGGACAAGCTCAAGGTTCACATGCGCAAGCATACAGGAGAAAAGCCTTACCTGTGCACACAGTGTGGTGCCGCCTTCGCTCACAACTATGACCTGAAGAATCACATGCGTGTACACACAGGCTTACGCCCCTATCAGTGCTCCAGCTGCTTTAAGACCTTTGTACGCTCGGACCATCTTCACCGCCATTTGAAGAAGGATGGCTGCAATGGCATCCCGTCTCGTCGTGGGCGCAAGCCTCGTGTACGGGAACCAGATGTGCTTGAAGCACCTCTGGAGCCACCCGGAGTAGGGCCAAGATCCACCAGGGGCCAACTGCATCCAGAGGATGAAGATGATGAAGAGGAGGAGGGCATTGGTGTGGTTGTTATGGAAGAAGTCCCAGAGAGCCGCACACATAGCCCGCTAGCTGACAGAGAGGCTAGAGGAGATGCAACTGCAAGGCAAAGAGACGCCAAAACACCATAAATTACACACTCTGGTGTTGCACAGTAATCAGAGAAAAAAAAGAAAATCAGTCAAGAGAAAAAAAAAAGCTACAACTCCATGCTTCTCTTTAAAAACCAAATCAGGGTGTCCCAAAAATCGAATCTCTTATTTTGCATCTTTCTTTCTGTTCTTTTCCCTTTAACATTCAGCATAGAGACCTGAAGCCACAGCTCCTGGCCTGTTGAAAGAGTGAAGAGCACTTGACATCACTCACCTGTGCTGTCTCTGTCTTTCTGGGTGTTCGTTTTTGATTTTGTGTTTTTAAATTAACTTTGGCGTAATCGCTTGTCCATATGCATACGAGACATCGGAGCTACTATGCAGTTAAAACAGGTTCCTCATCTCTGGGTTGTGTCCACAGGGCTTTGTCTTAAACAAGTGAGGTGTCAAACACCTGGCTGACCATGGCTGCTAATGCAACAGGTAAACAAAGATTGATCCAAGATGTGGGAGAAGCAACAAATGAATCTTTCTTTTTTTAATGCAGTGAAAAATATGTACATATACCATAAAGAAAAGGTTCTATTGTCTCAGATCAATATGGCAATATTATGCAATTCTGATGCAGCACCTTCTTTATAAATGTTCCAGAAAGAATCTGACAGGGGTTTGATTTTAAGTGTTACTTTCTCTATTAAGAAAATACATGGTTATGTCTTTTTAAAATGTTAACATTTGGAGGCAAATGCTATTTAGGCCATGGGAGGAAGAGATAGGATGAGGTTCTGTGTTTCTGAAGCACTACCTTCATCAGTTTGCCACTGAGCAAAACCATGTTGAATCTTTTACCTCTCACAAGCCTGTTTTTCCTCCTTTTGGAATTCTTGGGTTCTTTTCTTGTCTTATTTTTGTCATTGTTGATGTTTTCATTTGATTTGGCTGTTTTGGGTACTTGACACTTTACATTGTATACATGTGTGTATATATTAGGTGATAATGATATTGGTCCCTTTATAAAAGGTTTATTACAGATTGTTAGGGTTATATCTTCTGCTTCACTCCAGGCTCCTCCATGAGTGAAGCTTACAAAGGGTCAAAGGCTGTTTGAATGTATGAGAACATTTAATTGAGGAACCCATTTTGTCCTAAACTCAGCACTTGACAGTACCGGGCGAGTTCCATCCCAAAGCATGAATCGTGATCTGCATATATGTATGTATGTATGTATGTATGTATGTATGTGTGTGTGTCTGTGTTTGTGTGTGAGTGTGTGTGTGTGTGTGTGAGAGAGAGAGAGAGAGATGTTGAGTGAATCTGCCAAGGTTAGCCAGCTCAGTGAGAGAGAGAGAGTGCTGTTTTACAGACAGCTGCTGCACAAAGGCTGAGAATGATTTCTCTTTCCATGCTTGGGAAAGAAGGAAAGAGAGATGAGCACCTTTTAATGCTTTTGCACAGCTTTACTAAAGATTTAATCCCAATGGAGAAAGAAAGAGAGAGATTTCTATTTAAGAGAAGGGAAGTTAGAAGTACTTGTTCCAACATTCTGCCCAAAGCACCACAAATCCACTGGACAATTGAGGTAATGAGATGAGCAATAAATACTTGTTTGGGGTGGGAGGCCAAATCGAGGGAGAAGGGGGTCGATGATCCATTAATTTTCTGAGTGTTGATGTCTGGAAGGGTGCAACACTGTCCTTTGGACACATGCTAAGCCACGTGACTCAATCCCCGAGGCTAGGAGAGTAAGCATGTCAGGTTTTTGGGCACGTCCAAACATGCTTCACTCCAAAATCTGGCATTGTGACTGCAGTTCTGGTCGCCTCCATTTTTATTAGAGGGATGGCCTATCATAGTAAAATCTTATTATTCCAAAAGTGCTTGATGGACTTTACAGACCTCACATAGAGTTGCCTCATTTGGACAATGCAGAGAAACATCTTGGTGTAATTGCTGGTGGCAGTGACTAGTGTGTAAAGTTTGTAATACCATTAGCGAGGCATTATCACCAACTTTGCCATTACTGCAGCTGCAGTGCTATACCCAATGTTTCAGTCCTTTGCACCTTAAGGGGAGCAGCAGGTTTTGATTGCACTTTGTTACTGAGAAGGGCACTTTTTTGTCAAAATAAACGGGTACTTTGAAACAAAAGAGAGAATGTGCTAAAAAAAAAAAAAAGAAAAAAGAAAACCATCCATGTCATGATGCTTAGCTTGGTTCTTTGTTGTGGTTTTAGTTTTTTGACGACTGGCTGCCAAAATACAATCTGTACAGTCAAATGTTGCAGGGTTATCACGTTGAGTTTCCAAAATGGTGTGTGACCTTGATTAGAAAACAAGCAGTCTTTTAAAAAGACACCCTGAAAAAGAAGATATTCCCCTTATATCTGATTGCACTTGAAGTTTTTATTTGATGTATAAATTTTTTCTTTATATATGTCTTAATGCAGAATGGGGTCAATGAGGGTGGCTACATGCTTGTGTATGGGTGTGAGTATGCCTGTACCTGTGAGAATGAGTGTTTGGGTGCTTGCGTGTCTTCAGGGGTCTTCCAGTAATTCTTAATACGCATATTCCATTTAGACATTTGTCCAGTTACTGGTTTATATCATTAAGTGCAGAGATCAGACTGCCGGTTATAGTCTAACTCCAATTTATACTCAGTGATGACCTGTGTAGGGTTTGTAATAAAAGGGATGTGTTAGGTTAAGGTTGCTATTGCAAGGCCACACTCTAAGCAGTGCTCACTGCAGAGTGAACTTTGTTTGTTCTGATCCACGTTATGTGACCAGTCTGTCCAGAAATTCCAAGGTTTTTAATGCACTTTGGGTTGATTATTGGGAGCATGGCTTCTGGCTGTTCATGAACCTAAACCCTACACTAAAACAATCTGTGACTCAACTTGCAGCTGCTCAACCCAAAGAGCAGAGTGAAGTTGCGTGTGATGAAAATTAGCCACAGCCCAAAACCATGCCCCTTATTGCTTAAGTAAGTTGAGTAGAAATAATTGAGAAACGTACATGTACTTGAGTTCTTTCTTTCTTTCTTTATTACTGTCCTTTTTGTGATCGGTTGCTGCCTGTTTACTAGGATGAAATGAGTCTTTTCTTTTTACCCTTCAAGGGTTGTTGATACACTTACTTTTAAGTTAATGGCTCTTTTATGATTTGACATGTATAGGGGAGGGACGGGGTTTGAACTTATAGCGTGGAGATGGACGATCGTTTTTGGTGGCTCAGCTGGGGTGATATGTAGCCTGACAGCACTGGATATGGTGCTTTAGCTGAAACAGAATTTTTTGCACTAAAAGTCCTTAAAAAAAAGAAGGACTGGTTAACTCGGCAAGGCCTTTGAGTTTCCATGAACACAGAGCCTAATTTAAGCCTGCTTCTTCTCCCTTTTTACCTCCCTCTTTATTATTATTATTATTATTATTATTATTATTATTATTAATCACTATAAATCCAAAGTGGGTAAGGACCTGGACTACTTGAAAAAATAAATTGTAACTTGTATCTGAATAAGCTTCTCTTTCTTACTTAATCTAATGATTGCATCAGATAACATTTCCAAATAACGCCAACATTATTGAGCAACATAACTTGTTCAAAATGTAGAGTGTTTAAAAAAAAATCACAAAGCACATATTACACGTCAGTGAAACCACAACACAAGACACACAACGCTAGAGAACGTAAGACACTGTCTAACTTAACACAAACTGTTAAGCGGATAAAACGCTAAATAACCGATTTCATATTTGTCTGACTAGGTAATGACACATCTGTAGGTTCATAGCAGCTCATTGGCCTTGTTTGGGACTTAAACATTGTAGAAATGAGTCCATGAGGAGTCTAAGGGAGGCTGTGTTTAGACCTAACTAAGTGGAGAGGGAACTGGGTAAGAATGTGCCTTAAAATGGGAGGCTATCAGGACCATTGTTCTTGTTCATTCCTGTAAGCAACCACACCAGAATGTGTGAGCTGGTCATATGAGGCAATGCAAAGGTGAAATGTAGGATTGGGCAATATGACAATATAACATGAACATTGAGATTGATTACAACATATACAAATACATACAATTCTGACGTATCCAAGGCATTGTTGGTCTTTTTTTTTTTTTATAACCTTGATGGATTCCATTGTTACATAGATATTCCACTAGCTGATTGGTTTTTAAAGTGTTTTTGTCCTCGTTCTTCTTTGTTAAATTATTAGTTGTTTAGATGTTAAATAAGCATTAATTGAAGCCATGTTTCTACATAGGATTTTAAACACGGTATTACTATTTTGCTGGCACTTTACCGAGCATAAACATCACAATATAGATGTGATAGAAATATGTTAAAATGTTTAAGTATTGTCATTTCGCCCAGTCCTAGTGAAAAGCTCCAGTCTTTACTACTCTTCATAGAAGGTTGATGTCTCAGCTCCCTTTTATGACTCCTAAGATAGATGCTAGACTGAGATGGTGTCTCTTTAAAAGAAATCGTCACTTGTAATATCTAAATATTTGTCTTTGTTTTATTTATTTGTCGGGTTCTGGACAAGAGTTAAAAACACATGCAATGACGGTGATTACTGTAACAATCATGGAACGCAGAGTTGATAACGGTCACATCTGAGCTATAAATCAGCATGCCAAGGGCTGATTTCTGACTAGCTATATGCAACCTATAGAGAGATTTGTGTTGTAGTTCTGCACATCCATTGAGAGACTGCTGTCTGTTGCTTACAGGCGCTTTGCACTAGGAGTCCTTTGTGGGTGTGGGAACCAGTGGTTTGCACAGAATGAGGAGATCGAGTAGAGTTTTTGTACAAAAGCAGGTAGTTGTTATGTTCAGGAATGAATGATGCCTCCCTAAGCGTGTGACAGCATCAGATGTTGTGCTTTACCAGTCACTGAAACGATACTGAGCAGCGGTGCATGGCGTGCTTGTGTGTCATTGTGTGGGAGATTATGGGTAATCATCTATTTTTTTAAGTCAATTGCTTCTCAGGTTGAACAACACTGCAGACCATTGGTTTGGTACCACCCCATAGTTTTTGCCTTGCATCTAATCAAAGCTTTATTGTACAATTTCTGTCCATGTAAAGATTTTATCTACCGAACAGACCTATGCACCCACAGTCCCCCTCATTACTCTGTCTATCGTGTGCATACTAAGGTTCTTAGGTAAAGGAGAATCCAAAACAGTTCGATTTTTAGACACAAACATCAAACTACATCTTTCCCTGAGTTCACAGTTTGACCTGGCTACATTCCAGCCTCTGGGCCACAGAATATCCACAGTAGAGAGAGTAGTTTTGTGTTTTTGTTGGTTTTGTAGTTTTTGTTGGTTTTATGAAGCCACCGACAAATCCAGGATGCATTCCGTAACTACAAAATTCCCACTTACAATAAATGATGGCAGGAAGAGTAAACATGCTTAGGTTTGAGGGAAGAGATGTGATGTGTTTCTTTCCCCTCTGCCTTTCAGTCCTGAGGTTAGCAAGTAGGCAGCAATGTGGGCTTCTCGTGGCCATCATGCTGTTTCCAGGTTGGCAGTTGTAACGAAAAAAAAGGCACTTTTCATGTGCTTTCTCCATTGGTTTTTACTGTTAATGTTATCATTGCTGTTTTCTTCTCTATTGTTAATGTGTTTATTATTTTTTTTTTACATCTCATTGTGGATATGATGATTATTTAAATGCAAAAAAAAAAAAAAAATACATGTAAAAAAAACTTGAACATGCTAATATTTGGGTTGAAGTCCCTTTGAACTGCCGCCCCACTAAATAACATGCATTTTTAGACAGACACTGCAGCAAAGCAAGGAACAACAGCAGTAGTACATCAAACACAACATTGCTTTCTAATAAATACTGCATTTTGGTTGGAAAGACATGACTATAAATATGTTTAAAGGACTTTCAAGAATTCACATTTACAGCATTACAAAGCTGCAGTTTAGAACGGTACTGTGGTGGCCTTGGTCCCCTCAAACCCATCCTGGGTCTAGTTGCACATACTCATCTTTAACAGTGTCAATCTTCCATGCACATATGACGCCACATATGACCTCTCTTTATTTTCCTACTCTAATGCTAGTTTGTACAAGCACACTATAGTAGATTTCAATCACTTGTTAACACAAATTTCAGTGGTGAGAGGGACAAACAAAATATACTTAGAAATATATACAATATTTTTGTCAAATCCTTACAGAGATTATATAGTGTACATATAAAGAAAAGCATTAAATAGAAACAGCGATTCAGCAATAGCATCTTGGTTTAAACCCTGATCTATGCATTAGGGCACATTCTAACAGTTCATGTAAGCAAACTTTGGGGCGGCAGAATATTTCCCATTATCTCAGGCTTGGACGGTGGCAATCCTGTCCTTTTTCAGCTTAAATTAAGTCCTATTCCTTTAAAATCGTCAGTGTCTGTTGAAGCTACGGAGGGATGGGCGAGTTTGGGAGAATTTGCACTTTTGCCGATGAAAAGAATTTGTATTGTATATGAGACCACTAAATGTGCATCGTCTAAATCATGTAATTCCATTTTTTTCCGATTTTGGTTCCATTTTATTCTGTTGGGTTTCATTTTTGTTTTGTTTGTTTATTTTTATGAAATATATCCAAAAAATGTCTGGTGTCCTGGTTTAAGAAATAAGATCTTTCTATTAAAAAAAAGAAATGTTTGTTCTCTGTCTCAGTATATATTTTTTTGAGATAACATCATCGCTGCCATCAGTTGGTATTTTTATATACTCTCACTATCCACTTTATTAGGAACACCTGCACATGCAGTTTTCTAATCAACCAATCATATGGAGCAGGAAAAAAAGCAAAACAAAGCTTGAAGATACAGGTCAAGAACTTAAGCTAATGTTCACATAAAACATCAGTAAGATGTGTGAGCTCAGTTATTTTAATCACGACACGGTTGTTGTTGTTTCAGAAACTGCTGATCTCCTAAGATTTGCAGCAAGTCTATGAGTAGAAACACCTTGTTGATAAGACTGACTAGTTAGAGCTGCGATGAAGAATATACTAAATCAAGTAATCCCAACATGAGTGAGAATCATCTGGTCACAGATTGGGGGAGTTTGCTGTAATAGTCCACCCATCTCAAAATTTGATTTAGTGTGCATTCTGAGTTGCTTTTCAGCTCACCAGCGTGATTATTTGACTTACGATAGATTTCCTGTCAGCTTAGATCAGTCTGGTCATTCTCCTCAGATCTCTTTCATCCACAAGGTGTTTTCAATTAATCAAACAGACATATGATACAATTTTATAAAGTAAATATTGGAATGATCACAGTAAAGTTGTGATACAGTACCGGTACCAGCGTAGCACATTCTCTTCCTTCAAATTCAGTTTTATTTTATTATCAGTTTTATTTGTATAGCACTTTGTTCTTTCATAAAGCAACTTTACAGAAATCTGGATATGAATTTACATTTACATCTAATAAGTGAACCAAAGACAAAAAGTGGTAAGAAAACACCCTGAAATCTCTGGACTTCACTGGACATGTCTGTGTGAGTGTCTACTGGGTTCTCTGGTTTTGTTCCATTTTCTAAAAACATGACTATAGGTGAATTGGCTAGGCTAAATTTGCA
>JAOTRN010000003.1:14093368-14105619 GCA_028566695.1 Bagroides melapterus | reverse complement strand
GTGTCTACTGGGTTCTCTGGTTTTGTTCCATTTTCTAAAAACATGACTATAGGTGAATTGGCTAGGCTAAATTTGCAAAAGTATATAGGCACCTGACCATCACTACCTTATCTGGGTTTTTCCTCCAAACTATTTGCTACACAATTGATTGGATGTCTTTCTATGCTGTAGCATTTCAATTTTTCTTCTCTTGAACTAGAGAACAAAAACAAACATATTCCATCATAAAAATGTACCCCTGGCCCTATCCCTTAACCCCACTGAAGATATCTGGGTATTAACTGGAACGCCACCTGCACCCCAGACCTCTTCTCCCAAACTCACAAATGGTCTTGTGGCTTAACAGGTAAATCCTCACATCCATGCTCCAGGATCTAATGGAAACCCTTCATAGGAGAGTAGAAGTTATTACAACAGCAAAAAGGACTACATCTGAATTGGAGTTTAAAATCCTCATTCAATTCCTTCTATCTGTATTAGAGGGGCAAGGCCAATTCTTTTATTTTCACTATACACAAGACATTTGGGTTTGAGCTCAAAAGATGAATATGAGAATTTCAGCTTTCACTTCCTTGTATTGTCATCTAGATGTGTTAGAAAAACAGACAGTTTTAAGATAAGAGTATATATAGTCATAAAGTAAATATAATTTACTGTTAGGTTGCACATCCAGCTTGCAATAACTGTCAAAATGTTCCTGAATTCATTCTGCAGCTACCATTATCAGTAAAGATTAGTGAACCTGTTCCCGTAGTAGCCATGCAAACCCAAGTCATGACCTTACCTCCATTGTGCTTGACTGATGTGTAACCCCCCCCCCCCCCCCCTCATAATATTAAGATTAATCTTGATTCCATAACTTTTGTGTCTCTTTTGGATCTCTGTGCTACAGATTCCTGGCATTCATACTGATGATTCGCCGGTCCGCATCTTGTGGTATGACATCTATATATCTGCTCTCAAATTCCTCTTCTTTTGTTTTTTTTCTTTACAGTACCTATAGTGTTTCTGTAATCCACTGTTGTTGTGTTCCTTTTTATCAACCTGATGTCTAGTCGTTAGTACGCCACTGGTTTCTTTCTTCTTTCTGGCTCTGACAGATTTTCCTTTTTTTCTCAGCCTTTCTCAAATAAACAGTTCATGTTGGCCTCTTTAACAAATGCAGTAAATCTTCTCAGACAAAATCCTGGGCTCAAACCATGAGTAGAAATTCAGAGCTATAAATCAATCTGTTGTATTTGTTGTATGTGTGTATAAAAAAACAAACAAACAAAACAAAAAAAAACTTTGAACAGTGTTTTAGGCTCATGGTATCTTAAATCTGTAACCTAGTGAACCAGAGATAATGTATTCAATGACAGAGACTTAAAAGCACTTTTGTACGTCGTTCTGGATAAGGGTGTCTGCCAAATGCTGTAAATGAAAAGTAAATGTAATCTAACAGGGCACACCTGGGCAACAAGAAGCACCTTTCAGTCACACATAATTGTTCAAACTATGTGCGATTGTTTAATTCATCTGTATGTAAATATAAGCTAATGAATGATGAAAATGGGTGAGATTGTCATGTCAACAAAAACTATCGACCATATATTGTGTGTGCATGTTGCACTGTGACTGACTGGTGTAACATTCAGGGTTTACTCCTGCCTCACTCTTAGAGTTTCCAGGATAGGCTCCAGATCCTCTTCTAACCTGAGCAGGATAGAGCAGTTACAGAAAACTCAGTTGAAGACGAAAAGTAGCTAAATCAATTTGATTCCCGGTGCACGTCTTCTACCACAAGATGGCGCCAAACCCCCAGATTAAGACACAATTTTATCTTCCAGAGAACACAGTTAAATTCTTGACATGAACTGAAAAATCCGATTTTTTAAATTATTATTCTATTATTACTTATTTCTGTAAACGCGTGATATAGTGATATAGAGAGATAGCTTACACCAGATGACCGTAACTTCTGGTCGCAGCCAGGAAGCTGTTTTGCTATTTAAAAAAAAATTCCCCCTAAGCCACCATTTATTTACTGAACTATTTCAATATTAGACTTAACATTTAAATGTGTACAGTAATAATCTTTACAATAAAAGGAGTTTTTCCGTTGTTTTCCATAACAGGTGCAAATTTATTAAAAATAAATATAATGCTGGTTTAACCACTGTAACAAAAAAATTACCACTTGATTATCCTTCACGAACCCGAGCCTCGGATTTTACCAGAAACTGTTCGCACTATTAAATTTCGTATGTAGTAGCCTAACAACATTTTTATTCATATAACATATACAAATGTTTAAATTATATACAATTAGGAGCTAAAAGGTTAACCTTCCCAAAGCACACCCCAAAATGTTGGGGAATAGAGCTAGCATGATTAGCTAAACAAACCAAGTAAACAACAAAAGTATATTTTGAAATAAATCCAAATTGTTATGGGAAGATTTCGAACTATTTATTTATTTATAGCATGTGTCCTAGGCAAATCTGACTTACCAGATGGGGATGATAAAGTGCTACATCACTTGTCTGAAACGTTTCTGGTCCTCTTTGATACTTTCATACACGTATTTATACATATATATATGGAAAACCTAGCAAATGGAACGAGAAGGAAATAATGAGGTACTTAAATTATTATTATTATTATTAATAAAATAATAATATATAACAATATTATATATATAGTGTATTACTATTACAACGTATTTGACCTCTCTGAAGTGACATCCAACAAATGAACACCCAAGAAATGGTCCTTTAAATTTTACCCTATGTTCAAAAGGCTACTCTACTCCCAGTTCCCTACAAAAATACATTATGGAGGTTTTATACCAGCTATCGTACATCATTCGGACACCAACCTATCGCAAAGCATTGTGGGAACTGCGTGAGTACATGGTCTCTATGAATAACACCCTATTCCCTACATAATGCTCTAGTTTTGCCTTTTATGAAAGCACAGTGAAGAATGTCCAGTGAAGTACAAAAATCGATCCCGGTTAATATCTAAGTGAAGGACACTCTCAAAATGTGTGTATTTATAAACATGACTATAGGGTACCACATATATGGACCATAATTAATTTTTGTTAGCTGCAATTTTTTAAAGCTGGGGTGCAACACATACAGCCCATGACCCAGACTGGCCCAACAAATGTTTTAAGCCAGTCTGACAAAATAATTTTGTATCCGTGTTCTAAATTGAACTGTTCAGGCCGAGTTAGTGAATGGAAAGATTAAAAAAATGAGCTAGTGAATATTATTCCACTAGGAGGCAAAGTAGAGCAATAAACTAGGGGGCCCATAAACTAAGATACTGGCAAAATATGCTAATAGTAAGTAATTCTTTGTTAGCAAGCCAAACAAAAAGACATAAACCCAAACAGTTTCATTTTCCAAGTACATTTCATTTCATATTTCATTTCAGTTAAGGCCATGTCAATATAAGGTCATAATATTACAACAATTTTAAATTTTCAATGGGATAGTGGTGGGGGAGTCATTGAAGGTATGTAATGTTCAGTCTGCATGTGCATTAAGTGTATACCTTTCCCAAAAATTAACACATTTGGTTAATTTTTGGCCAATTTTTTTCATTGGTTTGGAAAACTTGCCTTTCAACTAAGTGTAATATGACATTTGACACACTGCTATATAGGTGCACAACATGCAGCTTTTTTGGTTAAACACACATGCAAAAGGTACAAAAGGTGCACATTTTTCAGTACCCTTTTTAGTCCCTAGAAGGAAAACAATGATCTCAGAGCATTTTTCAAAGAGCAGACGCTGTTTATATGAAATTAGAAGCAGGAGCAGACAGGGTGGATAATCATGCAACAAATAATATTCCAAAAACTATATTATGTAGTAGAACAATAGGAAAATATGATGTAGATTTGCACTTAAACTTTTACTTTTTGCAATAACACATTTGGCCTTAGACTATAACTAATAACTAATGTATTCTATTGCACTGTTTTTTTTTTTGTTTTGGTTTTTTTTTTTTGGGGGGGGGGGGGTTGTATAAGAAAAAAGTATTAACTCTCCTGTGGAAATTAATTAAGTAGAGCAGACTTGCTATTTGGTTTCATTAATGTTTTTTTTACAAATAGATTGAGATATCAGGGCACTATAAAACTGTCTGTGGAGATCCTTTAGAAGTGTTTGGGCCCCTTATTCTCTCCTTAGGGTATTAAAGTGAGTCTGTGTGTTTGTGAGAAAGAGTATGAAAGAGATTTCATGCAATGACAGAAGCTGTAAAGACTCCTGCTGCCTTTTTAACAATGAACATGAGGATAAGTTTTTTACAACTGAGAAGAATGTATCTTAATTATCATCAATGACAGGCTACAGTTTCAAAGGGTTAAAATATGATCTTTCAAAAAGAATCATAAAAGAAACTAATGTAGAATGTTCTTAACCAACAAGCAGCATAATCAAGTCATACCACAGAAAGAAACACTATCGTTGCAGTTTGTCTGAGCCTGTATCTGTGTCGCTAACAATTCCATATGACAATAATTTGCCAAAGCTGAATACAGATCTTTCTTTCATATGTTGATTAGGGACTTTGGCCCTTAACCCCTGTGTCATAAGTGCACCTAACCGCAGTCCACCCACACTGTGCTGTTAGAGACTACAGGGCTGAAACCTGACCTACGGGCATCACTTAGTCCCCAGAGAACCAGCCTGTGGTGCCTTTAAACCATTGCGGCAAAAAAGCCACACCAAAACTCTGCAGTCATTAATATGCAAAAATGCAAATGAGTGGGTAATTAAGAGCCAGTGCTCTCTGGAGGCTCTTTGATTGCTAATGAATTCTAATCTGCAAAGAAGAGGGGGAGGGGAGAGAGGAAAATAGATAAAAGAAAAGAGAACAAAAAAAGAGAAATATTAGGACAGGCATCCTGATCATATTTCCTTCGGTATGAGCCTACAACATTATTTTGGGCCCTAAAACTTGACATGAATAAGATTAAAGGGTCTGATAACATAGTCAGTTTAACATTTCATTTTAACTCTAGGCTGCCCAGACTGAGAGAGTATTATATAAAAAAAAATACACAATGTTTTTTTGGAATTGGCCAGCACACAAACATGACTGTTCAGTAATTGTAGAACCTGTGCATATGCTATGAGTGGGGTGTCTGAGTAAAGAAAACAAACTGAGAGAATAGAAATGGAATAGCAGCTAGACAGACATAGCTGCATGTCTATGGCAGCAACAGCTGCATTGTACAGAGACATCATTTCATCACTTTTACAAAGCAATAACACCCCCCCATCCTGTGTTACACACGTGCACGCACACACATGCACACCGACATGATTCTCTTATTGTTGAGCAAGAACTCCCACAACACCCACAATATTCTCACAACCCATCCTCCATACACTCATTGATCTCTCTTTCTTGCTTTTCATGGTCACATACTACATTTCTCTAGTCACAGTGTTAGTTGTTAAGAGAGTATAAGTTATGTCAAGCAAATATATTTCACAATGTGTCCAAGCTAGAAATATTCTCAGCTCATCTGAAATATACAGACATATAATTGCAAAATTCGGTTTATATTATAGGTTTATATTATCAGCTATGCATTGCTTCAGGTGTTTTATCCATGCTTTTCCATACCACATCAAGTATGTGCATCAGGGAAGATCTTAGGGTTTGTAAACAGGAAGCGTGTGCCCCTTTCACTGTACCCGATGCATGAGTGACACAGAAAGAGCTGCTCAAGCAAACCACACAACACTGGGATTTCATATCGGCAGGTGTGTTGGTATCAGTGTGGGGCTTTTACTGTTCATGGGAGCTCATGATTGTGCTAATGAATTCATGCTTGAAAGCAAGTCTGATGCAGTGAGTGCTTTTTATTGGGGTTATTTTTTTCAGCAGGCTTTGTTAATATTTAGATAGTTTTACCTGACTGTATGATGAGTTTTTTCCAATGTAAACAGAAAAGAATCCAGTACCTGATGTCATGGACAGCCAGATAGGAGTAATAAATGGTCCCTTTCTGAGGCAATGGGGGGTTGTTAAGGTGAATGTCTCAGCTTCGATGTCCTTTTACTGGCCTCCGATCAAGCAAGCTCAGCGGGGGTCAGTTTACTGTCAGCCATGCGAGCAAAACAGATAGATTCCTCTCTCTCACCCCCTCTCTCCCACCTTCTGCGTAGATAGACCCTGAACATGGGCAGTGGGCCAGAGCCATCAATCTAGCCCTGGCTACCAGCAGGCATACTGGGAAGCAAAGCTTTTATTTTTTTTTTTTAAGTTCATAAATATGTAACAGCTCTTAAAATGGATATAAAAGCAGCTAAAGAGATTCGGCGTAGATACTGAAAAAAACATAACTTGTAATATAGCCTTCATCTTGAACAAAAGATTGAAACATGCCTGTGACTGACAAGAGCCAGTCAGTGTTTGAAGTGATGGGAAAGGATGGGGGATGGTGGAGGTTTGGGGCTCACAGAGTAGGCTGGCCTACTTTTGTGTCTGATCAGTACCGTATGCATCTCAGATCTCAACCTTCACTGCAGGTAGTCGACGAGTGCGGTGCACTGCATGTTGAACATCTGGCTGATTCACTAAATGCAGGGAAGTAGCAATATATGTGTAAAAGCAAAAATGTCAACCTCACATAGTTTCAAAATCTTATTGTGCCCAAAAGCTGTAATTTAAAGCTGTATATTTCTCTTAATTATTATATCACCTAACATCTTAAATTACACTGTATTTGTAGATTAATCTCATTGTATTTGAAAGCCTAAAGTATATTATCTAGTCTTTCATCCATCCAATAAAATAACTAAATTTAACATATGTAAAAGTATATACACTCATTTGTCTCAGACTACTGCTTATAAAAATATGCATATGTTGCCATGAAACATATGGAAATCATCTTTAATGTCCAATGAACCATAGGAGTACACCTTTTTCAGGCACTAATTGAATGGTAATTATATGGTAATTTCTATACATACTTTGCGTTTAACAAGCATAATATTGTGATGCATAAAAAACGCAACTGAAAATATTCTACTCCCTCATAGGTGTGTACTCAAATTCTGAGGTATTTTATTATTATTATTTTATACATTAATAAATATTTTATATGTTTACACAAATGTACAAAACATATGCTAATTTTACTTCTACATCTGGTGTTAATTAAGGACAGAGGGTGGGGAATGGTTAGGAGGAAGTGCGAAGGGCTCAACAGAGTCACTCTCTCAGATAATGAGTCCTACCATGCATATGAAAATCTCCAGAAATTACCTTTGCCAAGTCAGTATGAAAGCCTGCTCAAAATCTGGCGAATTTCCAATGTTCATGCTAAAAGAATCCAAACCCTACATGATTCTTAATGTCATTTATCATATTTTCTGTAATTCATTTTAACTCCATTCTCTTGCTCTTTTTTGTCCATTGTAACCCTCCCTCCTTCCGTCTCATTGCCCTAGTGCCTGCTCTCCATGTCAGGCCCAGCTGTTACTACAAACTACTTGGAGCGTTTACAAGCACTGTAGTGAACCTTGCTGTTCTTACATGAGCCCAACTACCTTGAAAAACCTAGTATACTACAATTATCACCTTCTTTCTATTTTGGAAAATAATACATTATAAAATATTTTTTCTAATGTGAGTAATAGGACATTATCTTTATTCAGTGGAAACAGTAAGGCTATGTGTAACAGCCATACACACTACACACCATACAACACCCTGGGGGTTAATTATTGCGATTTACTGAGGCACTTTACTCAAGGGAAATTCATGTTATTATTTACCAATTTCTTAGTTTTACTTTTCCCTAGTGACCAGCATCACCACAATTAAATTTGAGTTCATTATAAATTCATTACACACACACACACATATATATATATATGTATGTATATATGTGTGCGTGTGTGTGTACGTATGTGCATATATACACACTTCTGGTATGCATCTTAATTTTAAATTAATTAAAATTAAAAATTAAATTAAAATTAAATTAATTTTAGCATTACTCTAAAAACTAATTAAAGGTACAGGACCTGCACTTTCCCAGGTAAAACAAAAATACACAGGGTGCTAAAGAAGATATCTCTGATGATACCAACGAAGCACCAAATTACATTTTAGGACTTGTATGGTTATTTTTTTTGCTTAAATATCCAATATACAAAACCTATTATTTATAGATTTTACATTTAATTTCTAAACATTATTATTATGCTTTTATTGAATTCGCATGTTTTTTTCTCCTGAATGGGATTCTTTCGAAATCAGCATGAGAGTTACATAAACTGTAGTTAACCAGTTCCCTATCTGAGGCTACTCTCATGCGCCGTCCCAAACCGGATACTACTATACTAAATATTGTGGCAAAATGACAGGCCATCAGACGTTACCTCAGGCTGCGTACTATTTAGTAGGTTAGGGAGAGGTTTGGGACGGAGCCTCTATCGGTTTCTGTGGCCAGCTCTCCCCTCCCCCACTCCGTGTGACGATCCCAGACTCCGCTCTGCCCTCCTCCCCTTCTTCCCTCTACAAACCCCAGGAAGCTTTATGAATCACACAGAGAGGGAGAAAAAGCCACTTCACTGGTCGTGTTCACATTTAGCTGCGAAATTCAGTCGCGAAAAACAGAAATAATACGAATGCGTTTATGTTGTGTAAATCCTCCGAACAGGGCACCCTTCTACAGTCCACTAACATTGTGCTATATGCACTAGTGTTGAGTTCGTATACATTGTAGTTGTTTATAGTCTCAGAATTCACCCAGTCTAAGTTTTATACAAACGTCTAGATTAACAAGTGCAAAAGGACTAGGATTTGTATCATTAATACACGTTATAAAGAAAACCATTCACCTGCTAGTCTTATTTTTAAGCAGGTTTTAAACCATGTTGAAATTTCATTGCAGGAGGCGACGATAACCAGAGCAACAAAACGATATCTCAAGCCCCTTCACACAGCCTCACTGGAGCACACCGCAGGCGTCACGAAAACGGGCGGTGCTTAACCGAACAACCACTTTTTCTATTGGATTTCTTTGCCGTCCGTTACTTCTATTCGTCCTTCTATTGGCTACTCAATTGCGGGTTTATCTCTCCATCGCGTGCTGCTCCTGTAGTATCACAGCTTATTATCCTACGATCTACGTCCGCCGAAATATATAGTTCGCATTGGTAATTCTTCTACTTTACTCTAACTACGCGGTGTGTCTTGCACGATACACCTTAAATGCTTATTTCGCGCTTCCTGCTTGCTATATTTATTTCTCACGTCTTCAAAAAAGGCGACACAATTGTTTTCTCCTCTGGGCATTTTGAAACTGGACACCGCTGGCGCTGAGGCCCCCTCTTTTCCATGCGGAGGAATACGTTGTTGCTGCTGACAATGTGGATGGAGGAGCTTTAAGATGTCTACTAGAAGAATGAATCCATCTCAATTGTAGCAACAAAAAAGGAAGACTTGTGGCAGGCAGCGATCGGTTGTTTGGATACCGACCGAGTACTTTGTATACTTTGTATTTACGACGCGGATTTGCTTCACCAAAGGATGAAGTGCAAATAGGAGACGTTTTATGGTGATCCAACGCTTTTCATGCGCCGAGGTTCAAATCGTGCTCAAGTTTTGGCTTTTTTTCATCCTATGAGAGTCAACCTTTCTTTATAACCGCTGGATGTAAAGCATCTCATAAAGAGAGGTAACATGCTGTGTTTTACTCTTGGCAGCCTTTTTTTTGTTTCTTTTGTCGAATAGAGTCTACTGTAAGTAAGCTGAATGTGTACACGTTAGTCATGAAGTCACTTATTGTTGTGTTGAACTTCCATTTCCTCTGTAATGGGTCTGAGTAAAGCAGGCTGAGTGGAGCTTCTGGAAAGGCGAGCTGAAGTTTCATATCTGATACAGTATGACTTCCGATCAAATCTACCGCAACTTGAAAGACAAGCTTTTATTTTTTTAATCGGTGTAACCATTTAGGGGTTAACTTTCTTTGATTGCTACCCGACTTGCTGAACTGAAGCTGTCCATGCAAATTATTTGTTAGCGTTTTCAACATGCTTAATTTGTTGAGTAAACCAAGTTCAATTGGGCTGAACGCTCTCTCTCTACCTCTCTCTGTCTCTCTTTCTTCACAAACACTTTTCAAACAGCGGTGGTGAAATTACTCCGGCTGTAGTCGCACGTTTGGCAGGAAATTCCTCATGTCCCCCCACCCCCACTATACAGCCCGAGTAATATTACCACGAAGCCCCATCTCATTCCACTCCCTCTCACTCCATCTGAAACATTTCTCGTACTAAAAGTTGACATTTTCCCTCGAGTTTTTTTTAGTCTCGTACGGATTTCAGAACGAATAGCCTGTTAAGAGTACACCCCCACACACCACTCAGTATATGTTTATAAATAAAATACTTAAAAATTAGCCACTGTCTGTGAGTGTTGGTCATTTTTCAATGTTGGTTGTATCCAGAACGTCGCAGATAATTCGGGTTGTTGGTCAAAACGGCTTGATTGCCTTTTTTTGCTGTTGAAAAGTGTTATAATCCGGGAATTTTTACTTTCACCATATGATATATCACCATATAATATCATGATGTCACCATAATATCACCATATGAACATATGCCTCTTGTATTGTTTTCTTGTTGCTTTCGTCGTTTCTTTTTTTATCGGCTTGTTTTCTACATCGTTTTCGGTTCCTTGTTTTTCGTTTTAGATTTATGTCCCAAATCCCGGACAAAATAATCGGCCGTGTCCAAATAGCAAGCGACTACAGGTTGCACACTAAAACGCTAAGCAGTATGTCAATATAGTGCACCACAACAGGTTGCATAGCCTGCTGAAGTACTGACTAGCACAACACAAATGGTTGCATACTACCACACTATGTAGCACAATGTTCGTCTGGCTTTGTGTGTTTTTGCTTTTGAGTCGCTCATGTGCGAATGAAAACAAAAAAAGAATTTGATCTCAGATTGATGGAGACTTTTCATAACCTTGACCATTGACTGTCTGGAGAAATGTTGTCCATCTTTTTGGTCATTTCGCTAAGTGTAAGTTCTTGGTTTACATCCAGCACTGTCTCATAAATTCACTGAGTTTAAAAAACAAACGAAAACGTATGTTGAACCAGTGCTTAACTGTTATTCAATGATGTATCACTTTTGTGTAAAAGTCATAGCAAAGGGGTTGCAGTAAGCCTCGCTTAAACTCTGAGGTAATACCAGTGTGTGGAAAACACTGAAACTTAAGTGGTCACTTGAAAGACGTCTCTTGGTGGGAGAAGCTATGACTTTACTCATTGTGGCACAGAAGCAGAAGATTATTATAAAATTATTATTCAATTATATACTTGAGGATTTAGTCAGAATATTGTTTTTGAGTGGAGTTGACTCAGGGTAGATTCTTTCACATCATCATGGTTTATCTTTCAAGCCAAGGCCAAAGTTGTCATCCTGAAGATGAGATTGCATCAGGGTGGAGCAAGAATGTTCTGGACCTTTTAGTTTGACTTGTCATATGTCAACAATTATATTAATTGTTCTTAATTATTGCTTTGGTCTAAGTTGACATGTTTGCATTGCAGAGGCAAAACAATAGCATAAGTTTTTATTTACGTTTTGCTCACGTCAGTTAAAACTTTCTCTTGCAGGGCTCTTTAAAGACAGCGGGGCATGAATGAGCAGCAGGGCCACAGAATGGCGGTCGAAACAGATAAGGAACTCAGCGACCTCTTGGATTTTAGTGCGGTAAGGAAAAGAAAGAGTGAACGTGGGTGGGGGTGGGGCCACAGGGGATTGGGGGTTGAGGTGGAGTGGAGTTTAGCTTGGTTGAGGGAACACTTGAGAAGTTCATTACCTGCTTGTGGTCTTTTGTTGAAATGTGCTTAGATGTGTGAATGTGACCCATATATTAGATTTTTCAAGTCTTGCATGCAAGTGAATCCTCCTTGCAGTGTGTGTAGTGAGGAAAGATCTGTCACATTGCAATGGTTCCTTTCATTTCTTTGCTGAGCCCATGACTACACTCACTCATCACACGCTTTTGTTGTACACAGTGTGGTCCAAGTACCTAAAGACATTGCAGCATATTATGCAAACATTTTCAACTTTGCACCAAACTATACAAGTTATGTGTCCATTATGGCACCAATCTTGTGAAGAATTTTGTTATATTTATATTATGTTATATTAAATTTTTATATTTAATTATAAAACCATTTTAAAAGATGTGTGTGTGTATAT